>NEWO01000047.1:32355-44987 GCA_003013225.1 Phalaenopsis aphrodite
ATTAGTTGGATCTCTTAGATCAATTATCGATGCCACTGCTGGTGGTACATTAATGTCAAAATAATTTCATGACACCTATGCTTTAATTGAATTAATAGCTACCAATAATTTTTATTGACCTTCTCAGAGGGTGAATCCTAAGAAGGTAGCCAATATTCATGAATCTGATGCATTTACTATGTTAGCAAATTAAGTTGCTGCAATTTCAAGGAAGTTAGACCAATTTGGAATAAAATTTTCTCAACCAATTTTGATGATTGAAGTGAATTCAGTAGGCAAATGATAGATTCTCAAGCATCATTAGAAACTAACAAGAAAAATAACCCATATTCAAATTATTATAACCCAGGTTGGAAGAACAATACTAACTTTAGCTGGAATAATAATTCGGGTGGTAATAATCAGCAATAGGGGAACAACCAAGTAAACTCATTGGGAAACTAGAACAATAAAGGGAATAGTAATTATTGTCTACTTATCTTTCAGGTTTAAACATTAACACACACTTTAAGGAGAAGAAGTTGTTTATTGCAGAAGTGGTGTTACAAATGGAAAATCTATTACAAAGTCAAGGAGCTACATCTAAAATTATTGAGAATCAACTTGGGAAAATAACAATTTCATTAAATAATAGATCCCAAGGAACACTTCCTAGTAATACTGAATCAAATCTAAAAGACCAGAATAAAGAGCAAGTAAAAGCCGTTCAACTTAGAAGCGGAAGAGAGTTAGAAGGTAAGGTTCAAAAAGAAATTGAACTTGATAGAGAATGAATTGAAGAATCAAAACAGGACGCTACAAAAGATTCTGAAAGACCTATTTCTCCACTAAAAATTGATATGAAAAAATCACCACCTTCATTTCCTTAAAGGCTTCTTCAGTAGAAGTTGGATAAGCAATTTTCAAAATTTCTTGAAATATTTAAGAAGCTTACAATTAATATTCCATTTGCTGAAACCTTAGAAAAAATGTCAAGCTATGTAATGTTTATGAAGGATATTTTCAACAGGAAAAGAATGTTTGAAGATAATAAGACTGTTGCATTTAGTGAGGAGTGCAATGCTATAATTCAGAAAAATCTTCCTGAAAAGCTGAAAGATCCTGGTAGCTTTACAATTCCATGTGTAGTAGGAGACATATTTTATGGGAAAGCTTTATGTGATTTACGTGCAAGCATTGAACTTATATCATTATCAATGTTCAAAAGATTGCGATTAGGAGAAATAACCGCTACTACTGTAACTCTGCAATTAGCAGATCATTCGATAACATAGCCTAAAGGAGTAGAAGATGTCCTAGTGAAAGTGGATCAATTTATCTTTTCTGTTAATTTTATTGTGCTAGATATGGAGGAAGATAAAGAGATACTTATTATTTTGGGGAGACCTTTCCTAGCCACAAGAAGAGTAATGATAGATGTGTAGAAAGGGGAAACAATAATTCATGTCAATGATCAAACTATTACTTTCAATATTTCAAGATCAATGAAATATCTTGCATCAGATTCATGAATGTTATAGGATGGTTGTTATAAGATATCTAAGAGAATGCCATTTCAAAACAACTTATGAAGAAAAATCTGAATTAAAAGATTTGGAACATGAGCAAGAAGAGGAATTAGATTGATGCGAAGAACTTTTAAAAGAGATTCAAACTATGTTCGAGAAAGTTTTAAAATTTTGGACACTATAGACAAAGATATATCATTTTGTCCATCAATTCAAAAACCTCCAGAACTTGTGTTGAAGTTACTTCCTGAACATTTGAAATATGCCTTTTTAGGAGATTCCTCTACTTTACCAGTTATAACTTCCTCAAAATTAATGATGGAAGAAGAAGAAAGGTTGGTGAAAATTTTGAAAAATTTTAAGAAAGCCTTTGGATGGACAATTGCTGATATTGAAGGAATCAGTCCTTCAATTTGTATGCATAGAATTCATATGAAAGAGACTAAAATCTCAGGGCTGATCCTCAAAGAAGACTGAATCTTGTTATGAAAGAAGTTGTTAGGAAATAAATTTTAAAGTAGTTTTCAGTGCTATTTTGGTTGTGGAGTTGCCCATTAGAAGCTGTCGGTCACCAAAATCGAAAGGAGTGCTGTATCTCAAACCATGTAAGAGTGAAATGAAAGGAGTGCTGTATCTAAAATCCGAGGGACATTTTAATTTACATATATATGGTTTATAAAAATATGAAATCAATCTGACATCATATTTTACATAGTTTAAATGAAAGAGTGCTGTATCTCAAACCATGTATCAATCCCGAAAGATAAACACAAGACTTGAGGGCGAGACTCGATCAAATAAACTAAGAAGTATATGATGTTTGTTTGGTCTGCAAAACTATTTTGTTTGCCAAAAATTTCCCCTATTTAATATGAATAATTAAATAGGGTTTACTTTAGGCTGGGTTTGAAAAAGCTTCTTATAAGAGCGAACCCCTATAGTTAATTACATCCTAGATAATCGAGTCACCTAAGAAAACTCTCAATAAAAATTAGGAAATATTATCTTAAAAGGAGTTAAATGATAGGACTTTTTGATGAAATCAGACAAAGAGGTGTGAAACAGGAATGACTCAAATTTGAAACATTTATTGTGGAATCGAAAGGAGGAAGAGCTAGGGGTTGTCACAACTTCAAAGGAGAACCTTGATGACTTCCCAGTCTATCCTATGGTTTGACTTCAATTTAGAGGAGAAAATTATTTAAATGTTTCATACTGCCAATTTTATTTGTTAGGGCTTACATTTGTGTGAAACGACCACACAAATAGCCTGAAAGATGTAAGAATTTAGGTCGTAACAAATGACAACCTTGAAATCCTTGGGCGAGTTTGGGCTTATATTACACAACTTGATTATACAAAGGCCTAAAGATGAGTTGAGGATTTACGTTGCATAAGCAAACAACCTCAAAGTCCTATAGCTTTGTTGTTTAATTTTAAGGAAAGAAAATTGGTTTAGCTGGGGAAGACATGTTTTGCTTTTGAAGATGGTCATGCTGCCCACCAGGCCAGCTCCAAGCTCCTCGCCATGACAAATTCAAGTTTTCTAGTGTGTCAAGTTACAATGTCAAATCAGGTAGCTCTATAGTTGTAGTTCTTTAAATTTTTTATGGGGGCATGTTAAAGTTGATTAGAGCGACACCAATTAGGATCCTATGGTTTCCTCATTTCAACACCACTATTTTCTATTGGATTCACTTAGTTCAGATGAATTTACTAAACTTAACTTAATGAATTTCATACTTTCATTTAGACCATGGGAAATCTCGTTAGCAACCATAGGTTACCTCCTCCTCGAAATTTCGATCATCCGATAGATAAGTCTTAATTTAGTTGCAATTATTGTTTTGTGATATTTGTGATTAAATTTTGAGTTGTCTTATATTTTGAATGTTGTGGAGGTGAATTTTATCTTTGTTGATTTTAATTTTGATTTTGGTTTCTATTTTGTGGCTATCCTAGCAGTTTTTGTTTTCATACAAGTGACATCATTGTTTAACATGCAAGTTCGTAAGCATAAAAGTAAAGCGTAGAAAGTATGAGAAATGAAAGCACTGTAAGCTATAAAAGTGTACTTGGTGAGTCTTCTCGTTCCACCACCTGAAAGGTCAGTACTTGCAAAGCACATGCATATATATATAATTTTGCAGGAATTAAAGCATTCTTATAAGGAAAGTAGAAAATAAAAATTTATGGTTTGTCTACCAAATTTTATGTCATAACTTAGTGGGTTTAAATTTTGAGGATGATTCCATTAAGCAAGTCATAATAAGTGCAGATGTCCTACAAGATTTCTAAGAGATTATGAAGAAATCTTAGGTAATACCCTAAACATTTCATAGTCCCCGAAATTATCTTAAGTTCATTTTGATCTTATTATGTTTGCTGCATAGTTCATCCATTCAATACCCTTATGCTCAATGAATTATGATGTTTTAGTTATCTCTTAAGTGGGGTAACCATCATCTGATATCTAACTTAAGAATTATTTGGTTAAAGACCCTTAAGGGCAATTTGATTTTAATTTATTTGATATTTAAGGATGGGCTTGTAGTGTTTTGAAAGGTCTTAAATTAATTATAAGTTATTTTATAAACCTTATTAGATAAAACTTGATTAAGCTTAGCTCACTACTAAGCCCTTACGTTTTAATGGGTAGATTTATAATTTTAAGAAAAATAGCTCTTTGAATATCTTAGGTTCTTTAATCATTATTATAAATTATAAATTATCTCGAGACCATTAGTTAGGGGTTAAAATCAATGAGTTACACTCTCCTAAAATCAAATCCCTCACTGTAATATCTCTTTACTTTAATGTTCTTCCAAACTTCATTAATTTTGAAAAATTACAAATTTATCCTTTTTAAAATTCAAGTGAGGTTGGTTTCTACCACTTTATCCCTTCTATGTTTCAATCATGAAGATATGTTATTTAAGATCATTTAGTGCCCACTTACCCTCTTGGTTAGGCCTAAATATTAATTAAAGCTTATATTCCAAAATTACACTTTTGCCCATAAGGCCTTAATACCCTATAATTCATCAAATTGCAGTCAAATGACTTAAAAATTTTATGTTACCTCACTAATGGGTTAATTAAAACATCAGAGAAGAAAAATGTGGTTTTTTTCAAATTTATTTAATTTTAATGCAAAATAAGAATTTTCAATGAAAATTTAATAAATCACTCAAAATAAAACTTCTGTCCTTAATAAAAATATTAGAGGTTCATCTAGATTAGAGGACCACTTAGACCAATTTTCATGGTTTTTAGAGGTTTAATTTAATTATTAGGATTATTTGTTTGTTTTGAGCATTAATTAAATATAAAATAACATTTAGATGGAAATTTAAGTCTTATATTTTTCTTTATTTTGCCTAAGTCTAGGGAACCCAAAGAAACAAATTTTATATTTTTGTGGCTTATATTTTAATTATTAGAATTATTTTAATTAGAAATTAAAGAAAATTCATTTTTTATATTCTAAATTTAATATCTTAACTTAGGAAATTAGGAAAATTATTTTAATTGGTTTCAAGTGATAAGGAAGCCAAATGTGATATTTTAGTGTGTTTTTACAATTATGAAATTGCTATGTTTTTAATTAATTTCTAATTATTTAAAGGGTTAAAATTAGCTCAAAAATGAAGTATTTGTTTTTAATTAATTTTTTTTTTCATTGGTTCCTCTAGTTATAAGGAGCTCCAACAACCAACTTTTGTGATTTTTTTAATTGTATTTTATTTATTGTAATTATTTTAGTGCCAAAAAATGCTATTTTACTTAATTATTCCATTTAAGTTGTCAAATTAACTCCAATTGACTTGAATTTTTTATGGGGAACTCCCCTGACATTAAATTACAGTGTGAAATAGTTTTTATGCCATTTATTTTATATTTACTCTAAATTAGTTATATTTCATTTTTTAGGGTGAGTGACAAATATGAATATTTTTAATGAATTAAATCAAATTTATATTTTTCCTAGGATCCTCTGACCACAGTGAATCTACCAAAACAAAATTTGTATTTTTTTTATGAGTATTTTAATTATTATAATTTTTATTTCAAAACAGAGACCATTAAGTTGAAAATTAGATACCTATGCCTAGGGATCTCCCCAAACCTTGGAAAAATGATGAAAAGAATTATAATAACATGTAGAATCAAAATCAAAAAGCTCAAGTCATGGTGATATGCCTATTCAAATGAAGAGTTAAAATAAGGAAAACAATTTTTAATTAATAAAAAATAATATTTGCATTAAATAAACTTGAAAAAAATTCTACATTGTTCTCCTCTTTTCAGTGAGCAACAGGGTATTTTTGTTTTTTTTTATGATTTTCTTCAAAAAGTTATGCATTTTTAAAGTTATGGGCATTAAATAAATAAGAAAAATCCTCTAATTTCCTACTTAAACAAGTCAGCGCTGACTGGATCCTCGTACGAGTCGAAGAGCCGTGTGTCGCCATGGGATAGGGCGCCGCCATCTGCACCAGCTCCGCCTTTTTGCACCGCATCTCGTCTAACTTGATCAGAGCCATCCGATGGATACCCGCTCCATCGGACGACGTTTGTTCATCGTCCCCGATAAAGTTAGCCTGAAAACCATCCATTTTTAAAGCTTGATATCTCTCTCGATTCTTAACAAAATTAAGTGCAACTTTTTTTTAAAATGCTCGTCTTGACGAGTAGATCACATCCATATGGTAGATCAAACCTTAAATCAATCCTATAAGCATGCAAAATTAAATGAAGCTCAGTTTAAGGTTAACTATTAATACCTTGGTCCAAGAGGGGTGCCTTGATTGGATGCTTGTGGAAGCTTGCCTTTAGTCCAAAGAGCTCCCAGATGAAGTCCTCCCAAGCTGTGGTAAATTACCTAGGTATGATTTCAACCAAATTCAATTTAGGTGGTTGATCAAAGTTCATCTTAAGGTGCTCTGGTGATGGGGCTTTTGTGGGGGATCTTCTTCTCTCATTGTGGGGATGGTGTGGGTGCAATTAATTTGAATTTGGTGGACATTTGGAAAGTGTCCAATTTAGGCCTAGGAATTGGGCTAAAAATTGAGCCTGAGCATGGGATTTGGGTGGTTAATGATGGTTGGGTTAAGCCCAAGAGCTCTCAACGAAGCTTTGGAAGTTTTTGTAGAGTTTCCCCAAGGAGTTTCAAGCTCTCCCCCTTTGGCCATGGAGGGGAGTTTAGATAGAAGGGCTTGGAGAGGCCATCGGGGGCAATTGGTGGGTGTTTATGGTTGCTTAGGTGGAGGAAAGAAATGCCCAAGTGTACAAATGGAGTTGTGCACATCAGGTAGGTTTAATTTTGAGTTTTGGCCATATGAGCTCTCTTGGCCATGGTGTTTTCCGGCCATTAAGGTAGCTGGCCGGCCAGGGTGGGGTCACGATTTGATCTGGGGACTCAGAGCTGTGTATTCGTGCAACCAATTTGGGGTTGCCATATGTAAGGGTCTTGGATCAAAATGAAATGGGTAAATGGCTATTTTGGATCAAATTGGGTTCAATCATGGTTTGGGGCTGGGTTCACCCCTCAAGGCTTGTTTGGGTGCTGAGGTAGTTCAGCTTAATTAACATGATAAGGTCTCTATTCAAAGAGATTTGACTAATCTGGGTTAAAATGATTCATGAGAGGGGTTAAGAGAATCTTAAGGCTATTTGAAAGTGGTTTAGTCTCTTCCCAATAATAGATTGATGATGTGGCATGGTTCTCATGGCTTAACTATGGCTTAGGAGTGGCTTCATTGCTTGTCCTTGGCTTGGTTAACTTTCATGAGAAGGGCTTTTTGGAAATTTGAAATATTTTGATGGATTTTGGCATGATGATTGATGTGGAATAATTTGATTTTGGATTTAGGACTTTAGGAAGGATTTTAATCAAATGGATGATGGAAAGAAATAATTGTCATGTGAGCTTTGGACTTGGGTTTATGAAATTAAATGTAGTGGGCTTTGGGCTATTAAAATAGAAAATGATTTTGGGATAATATTTAGGCTAATTAAATGTTGAGTTTGGTGTAGGAATATGTCATGAAGGCTTGATAAAATTTTCAAGCGATTTTGAATTGAATTGGTGGACTAATTTGGTGGATTTGAGCGAATGGTCAAAATTGGGCCTTTTTTATTTGAATGAAATTGGGCTTGCAATTGGACCAAATTGGGCTTGAATTTTGTTTATAATAGAAATTATGATATTTAATTTTAGTTTGGAATTGAAATTGGGCAAAATTGGGGTCAATTGGGCTAAAATTGGAGTTAATTTCGGGACATTTAGGCCTTTAAGGACAAATTGGGGCTTTTGGTCAAATTAGGTAAAATTGGTCAAATCTGGTCAAATTTATGATCAAAAATTGAAATTGGGAATATTTGGGATGATTTTGGAATTTTTGAAATTTTTATGTCATGAGGGGCATTTTGGTAATTTTGGAAATTTTTTAGGGTATTTTGGAAATTTGACAAATTTTGGTCAATTTAGGTAGTGGGGAGTGGTTTGAGATGATATTTGGACAATTTTGGGTATTTTGGATAATTTCGGGATTTTTGACAAAAATTATGGTTTTTGGGGTATTTTCGTAATTTTGGGATTTTGGGCTAAAATGGGCCAACAAGCAATGAAGTCATGCCAAACCAATAGGGGCCAGGTGAGGACTCATTTTGGATGCTCAAAAGTTGTTTCTAACCCTCTTAGTCAAAGACTAGGGGTATAGGGTCATCCACATGAGCTTTCCAAAAAGAGTCAGGAGAACAAGCTAAGGGGTCTTAAGGTTTTAGGGTATGTGAGAGGTGTAGTGTGTGTGTGAGTTAGCCTAACCAAAACCAGATCTCCCAGGTTAGTCTTAATGTCTCACCTTCCTATGGGGGACTCCCCTTGAGCTCCTCCAGACTAACCCCACCTACTATGTGCTAGAGGTTAAGACCAACATGTGGAACTTCAAGTTGAGCAAAGAAGACTTTAGACTTTCAATTGGTGAGGGTTCCTTTTCTAGTTCTCTAGGAATAGCAACAGGAAAGTCCTATGGTTAGATTTTAAGGTACTAAAGAGGAAAAAACTAAACCTCAACAAAAAATGAGGTCAACAAATGAACCCCCGATAGGTGTGGCGTGTTGGGCAAGCATATCGCGCGTATTGGTGTTGACCGAAAATATCAACAGAACCAACACAAATTTCTAAGTCAGTAGACTTAGAATGAAGAGTACACTTTGAGTGATAATTGTTTCTGTTGGGGAGTAATAAAGACTCTTGCTGGGGAAAGAAAAGGAGATTTTGGGGACAGTTGTCGAGTAAACTGACAGTCTTAGTGAAGATTGAATATGTCAAAAGAGTTTTGGATTTAAATTTGAAATTGTAGCATGGGGAAATTTTTGCGCGAGAGAAGCAGATTGAGCAGGAAACACAAGCGTAGAAAATGGAATAGGATGTCTGTGCCCACCTTTAAGAGTATGAATGGGAATAAGTTGTATGTACCTACCCTGAAGAGTGTAAATGGTATAAGACGTCTGAACCTACGCCGAAGGGGTGTACATGAGAAGAGGACGTCTGGGAATACCCTGAAGAGTACATATGTGTGGGAATAGGACATCTGGACCTACCCCAAATGGGTGTACATGGGAATAGGACGTCTGTGCTTACCCCAAAGAGTATATATGTGCGGGAATAGGACATCTGGGCCTACCCCAAAGAGTATATATGTGTGGGAATAGGAGATCTGAGCCTACCCCGAAGAGTGTACATGGGAATAGTTGTGTGGGCCTACCCTGAATAGTATAAATTTGTGGGACCAAACCTACCTCCAAGGGGTGTACATGGGAATAGGACATCTGGGCCTACCCCAAAGAGTATATATTTGCTAGAATAGTACATCTGAGCCTATACTGAGAGTATATATCTGTGGGAATAGGACATCTGAGCCTACCCCAAAGGGAATATATGAGAACAGAACGTATATGCCTATCTCAAGAACTGTACATGGGAATAGGACGTCTAGGCCTATCCCGAATGGGAATATATGAGAGTAGAACATCTATGCCTATCTCGGAAAAGTGGACGTGGGAATAGGACGTCCAGGCCTATCTCGAAGGGAATAAGTAAGAGTAGGACATCTATAACTATCTTGAAGGGAATATACGAGAATAGAACATCTATGCCTATCTTTGAAAAGCGTACTTGGGAATAGGATGTCTATGATCCCGAAGAGAATATGCGAGAGTAGAACATGCCTATCTCCAAAAAAAGTGTATAGAGCTTGCGATGTTGAATTCATAGATCTATGGAATGTTAAGATTTGAGAAAAAAATTGTGGATTTTTGTGAGATTTTGTGCAAAATATGCAACTCTGGATAATCGCGCTGCGCTAGCAAAGAGTGAGTAATCTCAAACTTGAGAGAAGCAAACTCAGCAAATTTATCATTTTCTTTTCTTGTTGTGTTTATCGTATTTAATTATCCAAATATATTTTCAAAATTTTAAGTTTTGATTAATTTTTAAAAATATTTTGAAGTTTTAATAACGAGTTTTCATTGTATCATTCATTGTTTGTATGTCTTTTCATCAATCACACAAGAAAGGGAAATAAGTTGAAACTTGAAAGAAACTTCTTTAATCTGATCCCAAAAATGAGCTACAAACTGAGTACATGTTGAAGTATCAAAATACAACCTGTTGAACATATCTGAATCATCAAATACTGAATACATATCATGCACTGAACATATCTGATACATATATAATGTCTACTGTGCAAAACTTGGCTAAAAAATTATTCTGGTTCTCATCTCCGACGTGGTGAGCTTCTGATCGAGCTGACCTACTAAGCCACGCTCCAAGATAATAATTACCTTCACGTGTACCTTATTATACCAAAAATATATGCATTTTTAGACTCATATTTTATACTTATTTTTGAAGATATTGCACTTTAATGGATCGTATTTTGATGTTTTCTTGCAAGTTGTTGATTTTTAAGGCTTAAAGCAAAAAGGAAGCAAAAAGGATAAATTTTGGAGTCAAAATGACGTTTTGAAGAAATTCTCAGCGGTGCCAGTGCCGAGGGTAGCGCCAAAGGCGCAGAATAAATTAACGCGAAGATTTTTTACTTAATGCCGACGTCGCTAGACCAGTGCGGACGGCGCCAAAGGAGGTGCAGACCCCATTCTAGTGGGTTTGATGTATTTGGACGACTTTTTGAAGATTTTTTGGAGGCATGACCATGACTTTATATATGCTTAAAAATATAAGTATTTAATACTGCTGCTAAAAGAATTAATTCCTTAGCAACTGTACCAAAACTTAATAATAGTTAAAGATTTGATAAATATGGACGTAATAAAATTCAATAATTGTAAAGTCACACTTATCAACGCAAGTATATGTATTGCTCAAGTAATATAGGACTCTAATGGAGTCCTAGATATCGATCCCATAGGGAGTAAGATTAGAACTAAGAACTAAGATTTTAGAAAAGCAATACTTTAATCACAACAACGAAGTTCAATTTGCTTATCTGTCACTAATAGAAAATTGAAATAAATATATAAATTTTATAACTATTAAATAAATAATTATACTAATGAAGGTTCAAAGGTGATATTCAATATATAAGAAAACATCTTTCTCATTGTCAAGAAATTATTGTGAATAGATAAAGTGAATTAGTTCAAATTATATTGTGCCAAATAGGAGCATACCGATACTTTACCCTTTGGTTCAGGCATAAAGAACATTGACTAATCCTACGCTTGTTTACTGAATCTGCGGCCAGGCTGGGAGGATAGCGACTCTCACTTCGGAGCTACCACGTTCCCCTCACCTGAGGGCTAACATCTACACTTAAGCACCCAAATGATAGGACCAAATTGGGGATTTTAGTATATCACTCTGAAATCTCCAATTCAACGCCCGATAATAATATTTCCCTATTTATTTGCACCCAACTTCCAAGGGCTTTGACCTCCCTGAATCTTGGATGTAATCTTCACTTTAGTTGTAAAACTCAACATATTTTAACAAATCAATTAACCAGATTGAAAGTAAATTAAGATCGAAGTGAAAAGATCATCACAATTTCTCAAACATTTTCATGGCTTCACCAATTCAAATCACCATTTCACAAATCTCAAGAAAAGGAGAAAGACAGAGAAAACTACTCAGATCTCATGGGAAAAACCCAACAAAACTTGGAATTCATATATAAAATGAAAGTCATACAAACTACAATAATAAATAGACTTATCTCTAATTTCTCTCGAAGAAAACTCCTTGGATTTCCTCTGAATCTCTTCCTTTCTTTACAGCACACAAAATTCCTCTTCGAAGCAGCAAGGAGGAAAAAATCTCTCACTTTCCCTCCACTCTTATAATCTCTCAAAGAATTCCTCACAATTTAGACTCTCTACACCTGTTTTTCACTTCAATTGTGAGTCTTTACCTCTCCAAAACCTCGAGAGTCTTCTTAATTTTCAGCCAAAATCGTCTTTTAAAGTTATGGATGAGCTTTCCTAAGAGTTGCCTAAGCATCCCTTCAAAATTTGTCCTCATCTAACGCCTAGTTGGTCATAACCGCCGAGTTCGCCATCAACGGTCTCGAGGGCGCCGTCGGTGGACCTTCTTAATGAATTAATTTAGGAGTCTTGGGAAAATCTCGCAGTCGGCGGGGTAGATGACGCCGTCGGAGCCCTAGTTTAATTCTTCACATTTTGGTCTTTTTTTGCTCCAAATTCACTCCTTTTTGCATCTTTTTGCTCCAATGACCCTATTTCATCATTCCTGCAACAAAAAATAAAAAAAATACCTTTCTTTAAAGTACAATATCATCAAAAACAACATAAAATAGGTATGAAAATCTTAACATATTTTCCCTTGGTCAAGGCACCTCTTAAAGAACTGACCTCGGGCTCTATTTGGGCCGAATTTCATCAGAAAATGGGCTCCTCTACATTTTTCATTCCACTACTTTCATTTTTTGCACCAAATCATTCTATTCCATTTCCATATTGGAGTCAATTAGTGATTTTATTTTCATAGTTTAGAGTTTTTGTGGTGAGATTTAGTGTGAAACTTTCTATAAGAGTGTTGGAGAAGGAGAAAAGTGAGAGATATCTTCTTCCTGC
>NEWO01000047.1:45072-61680 GCA_003013225.1 Phalaenopsis aphrodite
TGTTGGAGAAGGAGAAAAGTGAGAGATATCTTCTTCCTGCATTTCTAAGGAAAGACTACAAATGATTTGCTTTGAGAAAGAGTTTTCAGATAAGTATTTTTGGTTTATCAGTGTTGTATGAACTTTCTCTTATGTATAAAATTTGTGTTTTGTTATTTATATCTCACGAAGTCTAAGTAGTTCTCTCTATATTTCTCCTTACTCTAAGATATGGTGAGATGAAGAGATAATATGAATGTGCCAATATTAAATTGTAAAATAAATTTTAATTTAAATTGTGAGGATTTTTCTACTCTAAACTTTATTTACTTTTCAATCTGGCCAATTGAATTGTTAAAATGTGTTGTGAAACATATGATCCGGGAAATAGAGTATGAGTTCTACAATAGAGTAAGAATCACATTTGATTTCATAAAGGAGAACATTGTTTATGGAATTAAGTGCAAATAAATAAGGAAATATTCTTTATTGGGTGTAGAATTGGAGAATCTTTAGGGTGACAAACTAAAATCTTCAATTTAGTTTTAGTATTTAAAAACTGAAGCGAGAGCTGGTCTTGTGGTGAAAGGAAGTGGGAGCTCTGGAGAGGGAGCCGGTATCCTCCTAGCCCAGCCACAGATTTAAGGACTAAACACTGAGATTAGCTAATGATTTTTATGCACTATATCAGGGTACAAAATTAAAATTGCTCTTATTTGGCACAATACATATTATGAACATTTATCTCATCTCATTTTACCGTAGCCTCACTTTAGTGGGAATGATGCTTTTTCACATAAGAATCTCCGTTACATAAACATAGTTAATAGATTATTATTTTTTGTTTTAAATTTTGCATGTTTGATTTGATAATAGTTTAAAAAATTAATTTTTAATACATCTCAACAATTGAAATTAGTGACAGTGATTTCAATTGACTTTCTGTGAATTTCCTAGCAAAATTGTCATTTCTAATTTAATCCTTCCCTGTATGATCGATATTTTAGGCTTAAATAGAAAGTCCATTATTACTTGATAATGATATGTATACTTGCATAGAATCTGAATATTAATTGATTATAATTAATTAAATTTTACACAATCTATCGCAACAAAAAAGTCGGATCACATTTTTAGCGTCGTTGCATGAGGAAGATAATAGTTGAAGTAAATAGTTTTGATAAATTACGAAATTTAAAGATAATATATATACCATACAAAATTATTATTATTAAAAAAAGTATTAAAAAAATTTAAAAATAAAAAATCTAAAAAGAAATATTTTTATTAGAGTGTTTTACTTTGCATGCTTTATTTGTTTATGCGAAATATTGGATCTGAAGGTTTAGTACCTTATGATTCAGAATTAAAACATACTATTGGAAAAATTCAAAAACAACAAAGAGAAATTAAAAATTTACAAGAAATGGTGAAAAACTTAGTTAATCTGATAAATAAAAATCGACAAAGACCTTTAGAAGATTATGTTAATTTGACAACAGATGAACTTCACTTGACTATTCAAATTCCTAATGTTGCTGCTAATTCATTTCAACTTAAACCTACTATTATTCAAATGGTACAAAATAATCAGTTTGGAGGATCACCTACTGAAGATCCTAACTTACATCTTGCTAGTTTTCTTGAAACATGTGTTACATTTAAATATGACGGAGTGTCTAATTATGTTGTCAGGCTTAGACTTCTTTTATTTTTATTAAAGGATAAAGCCAAGGTTTAGTTAAATTTGTTAGCTCCTGGATCTATTAGAACTTGGGGAGAACTATCATAAAAATTCTTGGCTAAATATTTTCCACCCTCGAAAATTGCTAAGCTTAGAAATGATATTACATTTTTTTGTCAGTTTGAAGGGGAATCGATATATGAAGCCTGTGAAAGATTTAAAGATCTCTTAGGAAATGTCCACATTTTGCTTTACCAGATTAGTTAATAATTCCAACATTTTACAATGGAATAGTAGGATCACTGAGATCTATTATAGAAGCTGCTGTGGGCGGTTCATTAATGTCAAAACCTTTTGATGAAGCATATTCTTTAATTGAAGAAATGACTACTAATAATTTTCAATGGCCCTCTGAAAGTATAAATCCTAAGAGAGTAGCTAGTATTCATGATTCTGATGCAATGTCTATTTTGGCATCTCAAATTGTTGTTATTTCCAGAAAGATTGATCTAGTGGGAATGAATTACTCTCAAGTACCACCAGTATTAGAAGAGAATTCACTAGGACAAATTATTGATACTCAATCATCTATTAAAATTTAAATGCTATAAATAATCGAAATTAAAATCCCAATTCTAACTATTTTAACCCTGGTTGGAAAAATCACCCTAATTTTAGTTGAAATAATTATAATAGTTCGATGAATCCATCCAAAAATCTGAACAATCAAGGAAATCCTAATTTTTTACCTTATTATTCTCCAGGATTTAACTCCAACCTTAACCCACAAGTTAAGGAAAAGAAGTTGATGATGGAAGAAGTAATGTTGAATATGGGAAATTAAATACAAAATCAGGTGGCTGCTATTAGAAATATTGAAAATCAATTAGGACATACTGCTACTGCACTTAATAATAGACCTTCTGGAATTCTTCCAAGTACTATGGAAGTTAATCCAAAAGATCAAAATAAAGAACAAATTAAAGCAATTCAACTACAAAGTGGAAAATAAGTTGAAACAAGGATCCAAAGAGAAGCTGAAGTTGATGAAGAAAAGGAAGAAATGAAAAATGATCAACATGAAAATGAACAAACATAGAGCCCTGTAGAAAAACCATTACCTTTGTTTCTTCAAAGACTGAAACAAAAGAATAAAGATAAACAATTTAAAAAATTTTTGGAAATCCTTAAGAAGTTAACGATAAATATTTTTTTTGTTGAAGCTTTGGAACAAATGTCAAGTTATGTTGATGTATTAAACAAGAAAAGGAAGTTTATAGATCATGAGACCGTTGCACTTAGTGAAGAGTGTAGTGCTATTATTCAGAAAAAGCTTCCTGAAAAATTAAAAGATTTTGGTAGTTTTACTATACCTTGTGCAATTGGAGAGAAGTTTTATGAAAAAGCTTTAAGTGATTTATGAGCGAGTCAATCTTATGCCTTTATCACTTTTTAAATGTTCAGGTTTGGGTGAAATTTCCTCTACTACTATAACTCTTCAGTTAGTTGATCGATCAAATCGATCAATAACTTATCCAAAAGGATTTATAGAAGATCTACTAGTAAAAGTGGATAAATTTATTTTCCCTATAAACTTTATAGTATTGGATATGGAGGAAGATAAAGAGATTCCTATTATTTTAGTGAGAACATTTGTCGCAACAGAGAGAGTTGTAATAGATGTGCAAAAAGGAGAATTAATGATGAGAGTTAATGATCAAGAACTGAAATTTAATATAGTAAAAGCTATGAAATATCTTGCAGTAGAAAAAGATAATGAATGTTTCAGGATGAAACTAGCTGATTATCTAAGTAATGAGCAGTTTAAGAATGAATTCAAAGATAAATTAAAGCAAGAAGAAAAATTTTAAACTGAAAATGAAGTAAAAGAAGAAGATTTAGATTATAATTTTAGTGAGACCATTTGTCGCAAAAGGGAGAGTTGTAATAGATGTGCAAAAAAGAGAATTAATGATGAAAGTTAATGATCAAGATCTGAAATTTAATATAGTAAAAGCTATGAAATATCCTGCAATAGAAAAAGATAATAAATGTTTTAGGATGGAAGTTACTGATTATCTCAGTAATGAGCAATTTAAGAAAGTGTTTGAAGAAAAATTAAGGCAATAAGAATTTTGTGAGAATGAAAATGAAGTAAAAGAAGAAGATTTAGATTATATTCAGGGCAAATTTGAAGCATTAGACTTGCTGGAAAATGATAGTAAAAATCTTATTCCTTCAAGTATTAAACCACCTGAACTTGAATTAAAGATATTACCTGCCCATTTAAAATATGTATTTTTAGGACAGTCATCTACATTGCCTGTTATTATATCTTCTGAGTTAACTGAAATTCAGGAACAAAAGTTGATAGAGATGTTAAAAAGTATAAAAAGGCATTTGGATGGACTTTAACAGATATTAAAGGAAGTAGTCCTTCAATTTGTATGCACATAATTTATTAGATGAACAGTATGAACCTAAATCAGATCTTCAGAGAAGATTAAACCCAATAATGAAAGAAGTTGTTAAAAAAAGGGATTTTAAAGTGGTTAGATGCTGGAATTATATATCTTATTCCAGATAGTTCTTAGGTAAGCCCAATTCACTGTGTTCCGAAGAAAGGAGGAGTGACTGTTGAAGAAAATGAGAAAAATGAATTAATACCAATAAAACAAGTAACTGGTAGGTGAATTTGTATTGACTATAGAAAACTAAATATGACCACCAGAAAAGATCACTTTCCTTTGCCCTTTCTAGATTAAATGTTGGATAGATTGGCTGGGAACAAATACTTTTACTTTTTAGATGGATATATCAGATATCACCAAATTCAAATTGCTCTAGAGGATCAAGAGTAAACAGTATTTACAAGCCCAAATGAAACATTTGCTTTTCGTAGAATGCCTTTTGGACTATGCAATGCACCTACAACTTTATAAAGATGCATGATGTAAATTTTTGACAATTTTTTTTAATTTAAAGGATGTTGGCGACAAAGGTTTTTGCTACTCAATGAACTTGAGGAGATTAGAAATGAAACATATGATAATGCAAAAATCTATAAAGAGAAAAGAAAAATATGGCATGATCAGAAGATTGTTAAGAAGAAATTTGAACCTGGATAAGAAGTTCTACTATATAATACAAGATTGAGAGTGTTTTCAGGAAAACTAAAATCAGATGGTTAGGACCATTTAAAGTGATTAAAGTCTTTCATTATGGAACTGTTGTTATTAAAGATCCTAACAATGAAAAGATATTTAAAGTTAATGGGAATTGTTTGAAACATTATTATGAAGGACACATACCTCAATTTAAAGAAGTGTTAATGTTAAGTCAACCTAACCAAACAAATGGATGTCGGGCTGATGTCATTAAACCAAGCGCTTTGTGGGAAGCATATATTGCTATGTATTACTATTTAGTTTATTAAGTGTATTAAATATTAGTAGATAATCATTCTACACAATTAAATTTATTATAAATTAAGTCAAATATTGGTATTAGAGGAAAATTTAGAATCCAATTGAAAAAAAAAATCACAATTTTGACCACTAGCGCCAGGATGGGCGCCGACGACGCCCTAGATAACGGACATCAGCGCCGACATCACCAATTGGGAGCACCGAAGGCGCCGAGTGCGGTTAAACAATTTTAGATGACTTTTGGCTGGTTTTGGCATGATTTTACTTCATAATAGCCACCGGGACGAGTTTAAAAAGGCCTAGAAACATCCTTGGACGCCTCGTAACTTCCTATTTTCAAATTTCATGGCTTCCAATTCCATAAATACTTTGAGGTATGGAGTTTTCAACAAAAGAAAATTTATTAGTTTCGACGCGCAACAATTGTCCGATAAAGTTATTACAAAGAGGTGATTGATAAAGGAAAGATGATTTGTTAATCATGGAGTAATCAATCCTACTGGTCTGATTGATAAAATCATTCTAACAAGGCGTTGGGAAGTTCTGTGTTATACTACGTCTGCGGTTATCGTACCTGTGGTGAAAGAGTTTTATGCAAACTTACTTGGAATTAGTAAAGGTGTTGTCTTCGTACGAGGTAAGGCTGTACCATTCACTCTTGCAAGGATTAATGAATTGTATATGATATAAAACATTCCAATTTGTCATTATACAAATTTCAATCCTACATGAGATTTGATGCAAGACGTGTATAATCTTCTGGCGGATGAAAGTGATATGTGGGAGATACGAGATAAAGGATATGTTAGTTTCTCCACTTCAGTACTTAATTCAATTTTGAAGCAATGACATTTCTTTATTGCTTTGAAATTACTCCCTACTATCAAAATTAGTAGAGTTACCAAAGAATGTGCTATATTAAACTTCATTCAAATGGAAAAACCCATTGATATATGGTCTATTATATTTAAATCTATTATGGGTATCCCTACTAATGAACCAATTTATGGACTTGGGCATCCATCTACCATCTTTTTGATTTGCAGTCAAGCCCAAGTTCCATATGAAAGTTGAGAAAAAACTTTATTACCTTGGGAGCCCAAGAATCCTATAGATGAGAATTATTATGGAAATTTAAATGAAGTATTAGAAGCCACCATAGATCAATCTTCACATGTTTCAACTCCATTAATACCACGACAGTTGAAAGTTTGCTTACTTTGGAAAAGAAATTGACAAAAATTGGAAGGGAACTTCAGAGTATTATGAATGCAGTATGAGATCTTAAATATCATTTTGATCACCTAGATTGGAGAATGAAATAAAATTTTGATCACATTGGAACTTTTGAAGCATGATTAGTTATAATGTTTAAAGAAAATGGGTGGATCGAAGAAAATTTGAAAGATCAATTCCTGTACCGATCCTTCTACAGCTTATATGTTTATTACTAATCTATGGAAGATATCAGAGGAGGAGAAAGCATCAAAGAAAAGGCGTAATAATTGAAGACTTTAAATTCTCTAATTATTTTAGAACATTATCTATATTTATTGTAATTGGGTGGATTTAATTTGGTTTTTTTTTTTTTGCTTTCTGCTTTAGAATTCTGAACATTTATTGTGTGTATACTTTTGTGACAGCGTTTAGTGTTGTGGCTTGATTTTGACGCTAATTTATAATTAGTTCATTTAATATGTGTGATTGTGTAATTAAAAATTGTGTTTGTAAAAAGTGTACTTTCATATATAAAAGTTAGTTTGTTGTTGTTTGTGAAAATTCATGTTGGTGAAATGTTTTGTTTTGTGAATTATTGTTAGATAAAAATTTGTGTTTAAAATACTAAAAAATTTGGAGTAAATCGATAGGAAATTAAAAATAAAAAAAAATCAAAATATGAAAATTTTGGGGCTTCAGCACTGATGGTGCGCTCTACCCGACAACAGATTTTAACCCCTAAAATTTTGTAATTTTTACTGTGGACACCATTTTTACACTTAGGTCATCTTCAACCTTCGTTTGGACGGCTAAGGCTTTATTGTGGTTGAATTTGAGGCGATTTAGAGGCTAAAAGACTTCGGATTTCATTTTATCTAGGTAAGAGCTACACTTTAAACCAAAATTTTTTGATTTTCACTAAGGATTTATCTCACATTGCATGGATCCGAAAAATATGAAAATTTTTTTTGAGAAAATCCTTTTGTGATGAACTTTTATATTTTGATTTGAAGTTTAAAATGTTTTACATTTTGATTTTTGGAATTTTAGAATTTATTCGGATTTTTTAAAATTTTCTAGATTTCCTATGACACCTAGATCAAGCAAAAGGAAAGTAGAATATGACGAGTAGAGATTTGTTAGCTTTAGAGCCAGTGCTCGATTTCATAGCATTTGCGAAAATAAGAATGCAATTTAGAACCGATGTTTTAAAAATCTAGAAGAAGTTGAACGTTTGATTATTACTCGGCAATGAGAAAACTTCTGCTATTTTACTGTCGATGTGATAGTTGAGATTGTAGTGGAATTTTATGCCAACCTTCCTGAAGCTTTTGATGATTATGTATTTGTTCGTGGAAAAAAAGGTAGAATTTACTCCAAAGAAAATAAATGAGTTTTAGTCTGTAGAAGATGTGTATACATGCCAGTATCATTCTTTTTCTGTTATAGATATGGCTTTGGATGAAGTTATTTCTTTTCTGACTAGTGAAAAAGTAGCTTGAAAAATAAAAAATGGAGTTCAAGTTAACTTTCCCCTTTCTATGTTAAATGTAGTATATAAAGCCTGACACTTTTTTATTTGTAGGAGGATGATTCCAACGAATCATTATAGTGAAGTGACCAAGGATAGAGCCATCCTGAACTACTTTATTCAACAAGTGATGGATATAAATGTAGGCTCTATCATTTATATGAACATTAGATTTATTTCTCTGGGAGAGACCACTGGTGGAATGACACACCCTGCTCTTATTTACACAATTTTTGAACAGACAGGAGTTGATTTCTGACCTAATGAGGAGAGGATTGAGCCTCAGAGACCCATTGGGCCCGCCAACATTAAGACTTATGAGTTGCATGCTGATTGAAGATCTGGAAGACAGGCCAGGGATATTCCTTCTACTTATAGAACCCTTAGTGAGCCTACTTCAATTGACCACAGCATCAGGGAGTTGTTGGATCAGATGATGATACAATAGGGAGTAATTTTGAGGATGGATCATAGGATGTAGAATATAGAGGCCAGAAATGCTCACATTGATGATCTGATTTGCCGGAAAATTGAGTATGATGCTGCTTATGATGATGATTTAGTGAGATACCTGAGGGGTAACCATACAATTCAGTTCCTTATTCACCCTACTTATACTCTATATCAGCAACAGAAGTTAGATGTCGATGATGAGGAAGATGATGACAGGTGATCTATTTTGTTTTTTTGTTTGTGTTTGTACTGTGTGATTGTATTGTTTGTGTTGTGATGTTGTTTAGACTTTTTTGTTATGTTTTATGAAGCTGCAATGTGGAAGACTATTTTTTTATTTTTAGAATGTAATTTAGTTCTGTTGTTATTTTTAGCACTTTGTTTTGTTTTGTGATTAACTCTTTCTCAGCAATTTTTATATGTATTATGCGCAATTTAATGCTTTTAGCCTTGTAGTTTTTATTTTAGCACTTGCAGTATTTTCAAAATTTATGTTCAAAAATTAGAATCTCCAACAGGTACAAATTTTTTGTTAGTGTATTTAATGCTTTCTTTTACCCTTCATTTTTAAAGCTCTTCATGTGAAAATCTTTTAAAAATTTAAGTTTGGGGGAGAGAAGAAGAAAACTCATTTTTAGAAAGAGAGAAAGAACTTAATTTTATTTGTCCTCACTTAATTATATTTTCAAAATTTTAAATTTAATATGATCTTTGGTATTAGAGGTTAACTTTGGATAACTATATTTATGTTTCTAAATATATAGTAAATTTAAGTAAAAAAATTTCAATAATAAAGGTTAGTTATAGGGGCTAAGATATTTGCTAAAAGAGAATAAGACTATATTTTTCTATTTTTAGTAATGGAAATTTGTATTTTTGATGTATTAAAAATCTTAAAAGATTCATGTAAAAGGAAAAGAATTAAACTTTATGAAATCTTTAAGTTAATATGAATTTGTTAAGTGAAGAAATGTAAAAAGTTTTTTCACTTTAAGAAGAAGATAGTGAAGTTCAAAATCATTAAAGGCTATCCAAATATAGTAATTGTGACATATAAAAAAAATAGAAGAAAAGAAAGAAAGAAAAGAAAAAGGGGATTATAAAATTAAAAATTGGCTTCACTTGAATCAACCTAAAGAAAAAGAATTGAACACATTTTCTAAACTTTTTATTTGAATGTTAACTTAATTATTAAAAAAGTTTTATGAAGTTCTTTTCCATATGAATTTGCTAAGTGGCTTTAATATAACAAATTGCAATTTTTCTTGAAAGAAATAGAGGATCAGAAATCTTAGACTTAATTATTGAATATCTTTACACCTTTAGTATTAATTGGAGTTGTTTTGAAATTTTCTTAAGTTATACTATTATATTTGGAAAACTAAAATATGGAAGTCTAAAAGTTAAGGTCTTTATCATAAGTCATATTTTTTTATGTAATAAAGGATTTATTTGAGGACAAGTAACATGTAAGTTTGGGGGATTTTGATACACAAAATATATACATTTTAAGACCCATATTTTATACCTATTTTTGATGATGTTGCACTTTAATGGAAGATATTTTGATGTTTTCTTGCAGGTTGTCGATTTTTAGGGCTTAAAGCAAAAATAAATCAAAAAAGGATGAAATTTGGAGTCAAAATGACATTTTTGAAGAAATGCTTAGCGCCGGCGCGTCGAGAGTAGCGGCAACAGTGGAGAATAAACTAACACAAAGATTTTTTACTCAGCTCCGACAGTGCTAGACCAACACCGATGGTGTCAAAGGTGGTGCAGACCCCATTTCTAGAAGGTTTGATGTATTTGGACGACTTTTTGAAGAGTTTTTGGAGGCAACTCTTTGAGAACCGACCTTGGTCCCTGTTTGGGGCCGAATTTCATCAGAAAATGGGCTCCTCTACTTTCATTTTTTGCACCACATCATTCTATTCCAATTTCATATTGGTTTCAATTAGTGATTTTATTTTCATAGTTAAGAGTTTTTGTGGTGAGATTTAGTGTGAAACTTTCTCTAAGAGTGTTAGAGAAGGAGAAAAGTGAGAGATATCTTCTTCCTGTATTTCTAAGGAAATGCTACAAAGGATTTGCTTTGAGAAAGAGTTTTCAGATAATTATTATTTATTTATCTGTGTTGTATGAACCTTTTTTTATATATGAAATTTGTGTTTTGTTATTTCTTTCTCATGAAGTCTGAGTAATTCCCTCTATCTATCTCCCTACTCTGAAATATGATGAAATGAAGAGATAATATGAACGTGCCAATATTAAATTGTAAAATAAATTGTGATGATTTTTTAACTCTGAACTTAACTTACATTTTAATCTGGCCAATTCAATTTTTAAAATGTGTTGTGAAACATAAGATCGAGGAAATGGAGTATGAGCTCTACAACAGAGTAAGGATAATATTTGATTCCATAAAGGAGAACATTGTTTATGGGATTAAGTGCAAATAAATAGGGAAATATTCTTTGTTGGGTGTAGAATTGGAAAACCTTTAGAGTGAGACAGTCTTAGTATTTAAAAACTAAACTGAGACCTAGCCTTCAGGTGAAGGGAAGTGGGAGCCGGTATCCTCCTAGCCTAGCCACAGATTTAAAGACTAAACACTAAAATTAGCCAATGATTTTCTATGCAATGTATCAGGGTAGAGATTGAAAATTGCTCTTATTTGGCACAATACATATTATGAACATTTATCTCATCTCATTTTTCCGTAGCTTTAGTGTAGTGGGAAGGATGCTTTTTCACATAATAATCTCCGTTACATAAACATAGTTAATAGATTAGTATTTACTGTTTTAAATTTTGCATTTTTTATTTGATAATTGTTTAGAAATTTAATTTTGATTACATCTAAAAAATTGAACTTAGTGACAGTGATTTCAATTGACTTTTTGTGAATTTCCTAGCAAAATTTTCAGTTCCAATTTAAAACTTCTCTGTATGGTTGATATTTGGGGCTTAAATAGAAAGTCCATTATTACTTGATAACGATACGTATACTTGCATAGAATCCAAATATTAATTAATTATATTTAATTAAATTTAACACAATCTATTACAACAAAAAAGTCAGATCATACCTAGAGGTGCAACCCTCTCATAACTCATATGGCTACAACTCCTCCAGCTCAGGATCTGGTTGGAATCCTCATGGTATATTGTCATCCTGCATTCTTTTGAAGGTTAAGGAAACTCGAGGATGTCACACTCCTGAAATTTAATGTTTAGCTAAATCAGCACCATTTCTATCTAATACGAGCCTTGATCCCAGCGGCTCCGGAATCTCAACTGACCCTCTAAATTCCCCAGGGCAGACAATGTCAATCTCGTTTCTGAAGAGTATATTGCTTTTGCTAAAAAAAGACACTTTGTAGAAGGGTCTAAGAAAATTTTGATGGTCAATATGAGGAGGAATGTAGCTCCCTTCATCATAAATGTTGATGATGAGACTGTTTGGTATGCAGTCTGGTGGCAGTATACTCAATCAAATCAATCTTTTGACCATTCTCTTTATCACATATAACATCAGATCCACCTCATCATATCTTAAGATACCAGGGGGTTTCCTTGCTTGTCTTCAGCAAAGTTGTAGCAGCATTCAAATTGATTAGTTATCCCACCCTTCCCATGCATCCATTTTTGCAATTCTGTATATGTTATTGGCCACAGTAGACCAGCTCGACCTCTGTCTTGCAGATCAAACACAAAGTCTTAAATCCTTTTCTTATCCCTCTCTAAGAAGACTCCAGTATATAGTGCTAAGCCTTCCAATATGTTGGCAATTTCACCTCGAATTTCCAATAAAATTGAAATTCTCTTCGTTTGACTCTATAAATTTTCTCCATCTCAGCTGTAGTAATATTATCAAATTGGTGGGGTGGCGTTGTCCTTCTTGCTTCAACTTCTTCAACAACCGGTGTCTGCTTTGTATCCGTAGGTGGTGGAATGTATGACTCAACATCTGTATATGGTGCCTCTTGATCCTCCACTCTGGCAGCTGTGGATTCTTGCGCTGAACTATAACACTCCAAGTGTAGAATATTTCATACTGGGCATTCTATAAATGCTCGTCTAGTGGATGCTCTTGTGGGTAGTTTCACATTACACTTCAGACAACCTCTATAAGACTCACGGGGTACATCCATCTGCATCGGCTTTGTGGCCGACTCCAGCTCATCCTCTATAACTGATAGACTGGAAGAGATTTCTTTTGTAGGTGGTTCATAAATTCTTCCTTCAAGAATGAGGGTAAGTGATCCAGTTGCCTCTCTTTACTTTCTTCTTTCTTCCCGTTTGAAGGCTCTGTGCTTGCGTCGGTTAGCATTGCGATGCCGCGTTCTTTGAAGTGGTCTGTCAGACACTCTATCCTCATTGGCGCTTATTAGATTCCCCATCGGTGCAATTATCAGGGATTGTAGTCGACTGGTCCCTTCTACCAGGTAATGTTGAGTAACCATCACCTTTCTGTTTCATGAGGAACCATCCTCAACTCCAAATTTTAGTATAGATGGTAGTCCTTTTTCCCGTCGGCTAATAATGTCCATTAGGGGACCTTCATAATTCACATCAACTTAACCAAAGTTGAAAGACAACCAACATAGGTCTTTTGCCGCAATGGTCCACTAGCTGGTAAGGGCCTCATTCTCAACCCTCCAAAGTAAACTTCTTCGATGACAAATGGTCCTTTCCAAGTTGGTTCAAAATTTTCACCTATTTTATGGGGTATAATAATTGGCCTTTTGAGAATGATGACAAGGTCACCAACTTTGAACGTTCTTGAGCGGCCAAATTTGTCATGAGCTTGCACCACCATTGCTTGGTAGAACTCCAAGTACTTTTTTGGTTCTAGCCGTTTTCCCTTGAGACATTCTTTAAATGGCCATAAGACAATATTTAGGTGTAACACATTCGGAGGTTGGTGTAAGACTACCCCATGCACTTGGCAAAGGTGACACCTTCTAGCTGTATCCATACAATCGAATAACATTGCTGACCAATAATATTCAAGCCTTTAAATCTTCATTTTCATCTTTGTCCCTGACTAGTGAGCACCACATAATCCGACATGCACTTCCTTGATAATACTCTGTGCTTCTGCTCTGCTCAGACATTGCAGGCACAACTGATCAAATGACCTCCGTAGAGAACATCTCCCACTAAGGCGTATGACATAACCCTTCTTATGATATGATATGCCTCAGGCTTATCTTCCGGCATCTTTCTAGTTTATAAATATTCTACTAGTGGCTTACGCTAAACATCATTGATGTCAGTGACTGCAATCATCATTCCTTCTTTCATTTCGAGCTTATGTTGATTGTCAAGGTCGATTTGAGACAAGACTTTTCTCGGTACTTTAATATCAATAGAATCCTCCAGTGGACATGCCAATTCCTTAGTAATTTTTTTCTAGAGCGTCGACATGTGTATTATCTCCCTGAGGAATCTTATATAGAGTTACATTAGAGATCTGCTCTAACAACTTCATCGCATACTGATGGTATTCTGCTAATCTTGGCTTTAAAATCTTCTATTATCCAGCAATTTGTTGAATGATAAGTTGAGAGTCACAATAGATGACAATATTCATTATATCCATTGAGATTGCCAACTCCAACCCGATGATTAACGCTTCACATTCTGATTTGTTATTTGTACATGGCTTTGTCAGGTGATAGGAGAATCTCAACATAACCTTATCTGATATGATGAAAATCAGACCGATTCCTGCTTTTCTTGGTATAACCATTTTTCATCCTTTATCCTTCCTCACTGAAGAAGCTTCATCAAAATACATCTCCCAATAACTGACATTGGAGGCTTCTACTTGCAGTATCTGCTCATCTGACAATTCATCATTGACTGGGGAACCAGCTGGAAATGGGTGTGTAGCAAGAAAATCTGCTAAAATCTATCCCTTAATAGTACGGAGGGGAATAAAAGTTATATCCAATTGCAATAAAGTAATTGAACATCTCGCTAGACGTACAAAAAGTGTTGGCCAGGTCATCAAATATTGCAACGGATTAATTTTTAAGACGAGAGTAATTTTATGAGAAAGCATGTAATGCCTAAGCTTTTGGGCAGCTAAAATTAATGCTAGAAAATGGTGTATACTTTATCTCCATTGATATTAGATGACGACTCAAGTAGTATAGTGTGTTTTCGTTACCCTTGTCTTTGACTTAGGCTAATAAGGCTCCGAGAGATTTGTTTAAAGCCATATTATAAAGTATCAATAGTTTTACTGGGATAAGGGCTGCCAAAACAAGAGGTGTCATTAAATATTGTTTAACATCCTCTAAGACCTGCTTCCATTTCTCTTCCCAAATGAATTTGACATCCTTTTCAATTATTGCAGAGAAGGGCCGACACTTACCTGAGAGATTGGAAATGAAACGTCTCAGACATGCCAACTTCCCTTGGAAGAAACATAGTTGTTTTAAAGTGTTAGGAGGAGGCATTTCCAAGATATCTTTAATTTTATTCGGGTCAATCTTGATACCCTGATGTTGAACAAAGAACCCTAGAAATTTCCCGAAGGCAACGTAATCCCTGGATACTGCTAATATGCACAGTACAACAATAATTCAAATTATATTTCACTTATATTTCCTTAGTTTGCAATAACACCAAAAACTTGATCTTGAAGAAAGATAAGAATTTAACTTTTAATTTATATATATTGAGATACTACACAAGTATACGCATTGTTATCAAATAATATTGGGCTTTTTGATTAAGATCTGAATATCGAACCGACAGGGAGAATGTGCATTATGCAGTATTGAACAAGAAACTTTCTAGTTTTAATGAAAAGATAATTACCAAAACTAAAAATGATTTTTACAGTAATGAAAATTTAAATATTTTTGGTATTTTCAAAATTTTGATTGAACAATAAGAGTTTAAAAAGATAACTAGAGTATTTGTAGAGGAAAAACACTAATATGAAAATATCTTTCTTCTTGTTATGAATCCGTAATAAGTATAGGAATTCTGTTGTGGAATTATGCAAATTATGTTGTGCAAAATAGGAGCAATAATATTCTTTACTCTTACTAGAGATGCTATAAAGAACGTTGACTAATTTAAAGTTTGAATAGTTCTAAAGATTGGCTAGGTAGGGAAGATACTAGCTCTCACGTTAGAGTTCTCTCGATTCCCTCCATCTTGGGCTAACATCTCGTATCAGAAATAATAAACCAAGTTGGGGGCTTTAACATGTCACTTTAAAGTCCTCTAACTCTACACCTTTAAATGTATATTTTCTTATTTATTTGCACTCAATCATATAAAATATAATCTCATTCATACAACGTCATGTGATTCTTTCTAATTGTTGACTAAGACAATTCCGGCCCAATTCTTACATGTTCTCATAACAGATTTTAACATCTGGATTGGCCAAATCAAGAAGTAAATGAAGTGCATGGATTTAAATCAGCAAAAATTCTTTCATCATTGAAGATCAATACTTTCCACAACTTCCATAAAAAACTTAATTACTTATCATTTTAAGAAGAAAGATAAAGAAAACTAATCAGAATCCATGGAGAAAACAAAACCACACTTAAGTTTAAAAGAAGAAATCATTGTCAAACCAACAACAAGTCTCATTTAAAACCAAAAGTAGTCTCAAAATAAAAATATAAGAACTTATCACAAGCCCTCCACCAAACTCTTGAATTTTCTTTCACTCAAAATAAAATAACAAAAATGATAAAATAAAACTAAAATTGGTGCCTGAAAATTTCTCCGAACTAACTCCCGAAATGAGAACTTTCAAAACTTTCCAATACTTTTAGGGCTCTTTTCTAAGTCATCTCTTCTTTCTTTTATAATTTTTGAAAAGGTGCCTTGGTTTCTCTTCATAATATGTCTAGATTCAATGTATTTACCCAAGAAATGCATCCTTTCATGATAATTTTCATCCATAGTGGCTATAACCACCTATTAAGCCGATGGGTGCCTAAAAAATCTCTTTAAAATTTGCAGAAATCAAATTTAGTTGTCCAATAACTGCCACTAGTGCTTAAGCACGGAGCCTTTGGCCCTTAGGCGCGGCCTTCTCTTTTTAACTGTCACTTAAGTGTTGAATCTGTCACTTAGGCGCCAAAACTCTTTTGCACATTTTTAACCTTTTTGCTCCTAATTTGATCTTTTTTCACTCCTTTAAGCAATTTTCACCATTGTTACCTATATCTGTAAGAAAAACACAAAAATACCTTCCATTAAAGCACAATATCTCAAAAATAGGTATAAAAATGTGTCTAAAAACACTATATATTTTAGGTGTATCAAAA
>NEWO01000047.1:61941-77499 GCA_003013225.1 Phalaenopsis aphrodite
GAAATAAGTAGTCTAATTTAGAAAAAATATTCAGTAAATGAGACCAACTTAAAGTTTAGAAATTTTTAATGTTAAGAAAGATGAAAATATGAGTTTATATCTAATTCAGAAATATATTGTAGATTTTCAAAATTTAGAGTTTAGTTCTTTTATTATCTCCATTTAAAAATTTTCATTAAAAATAATTTTACTTACTATATGATATATATAAGCTTAAGAGTTTCTCAAGTCTTATACTTTAAAAAGAACAAATGTAGAACCAATTTTTTATTAGGCACTAATTCTCAAGCTTCTCCATCCTAATTTTTTTCTCTTTTTATATTTTCTTTCTATTTTTCTTTTCTTTCTCTTCTTTCTTTTCTTTTTCTTTTCTTTCTTTTTTTCTTTTCTTTTTCAAGCAAGGATTACTATATCTGGATAGGCCTTTAATGACTTTGAATTTTACTTCTCCTTTCCTAAAGCAAAGTCTTGATATAAGTCTTTTACTTATAAATATAATAATAGTTTTGAAAATTATTTTAATAAAAGAAGTTTAAGTATTAAAAATAAAAGTCTAAATTATCTAAAATTTTCAAAAACTAAATTTTACTTACTAAAGATAGTTACTTATATTAATCATTTTATCATCTAAAAACTCTATAACTTAAA
The DNA here is from genome assembly GCA_003013225.1 of Phalaenopsis aphrodite. Taxonomy (NCBI): domain Eukaryota; kingdom Viridiplantae; phylum Streptophyta; class Magnoliopsida; order Asparagales; family Orchidaceae; genus Phalaenopsis; species Phalaenopsis aphrodite. The sequence continues at coordinate 62,590 of NEWO01000047.1, forward strand.
GTTTTTCTTCATTTCTAAAGTTTTTAACTAAATTTCTTTACTTATTTCTAAAATCAAATTTTACTTCCCTAATATAACTTCATATACATAATCAATTTTTTTTCCCTTTCAAATCAAACTCACTTGTAGCACATTTGAGAACAAATAAAATTCTAGTTTTAATAATATTTTTAACCCCCCCATACTTAGATTTTTAACAGATTAAACAGTTTAGCATCAAATATATACAAGCAGGAATGAAAATTTAAAATAACATACTAACAAGAATTTTTAAACCTTAATGATACAAGTATAAAACTAAAAACATGACTAAAATTAATTTTTGATCAAATTTTCTATATTTTCATTTCAATTTAACATGTAAAGATTCAATAGACTTCTAGGTAGTGGGTATAAAGATAAAAGTAAACTATCACACTAACTTGATTTCACAATCTCAACATAAAAACAAACAAAGTAACATGATAAAATAAAAATATAGGGTAACTGTTTCAGAAATTTAAAATTAATATATAAGTTAGCTAAAATTTTAAACTTTTCAAAAGACATAAAATCAAGTTCAATCCTAATCTAACTAAAACAATACAAAACACAACATCACAATAACAATATAAAAGGTCCCAAACATAACATAGTACATAGTCCAAATCAACACAAAAGAAATGTAGCAGTACCACATCACATAATCTTCAACATAAACAAGCATAAAAATATCTCAATCCTACTCATCCTCAGAATCACCGCTATACCACTTTTCTGCAGGCTCATAATCAAGATATCAAGGATATAAAGGAAAGTGCACTCCTGGGTCACCTCTAATCTGGCCCTCCAAAGATGAGTAAAATTTCTCTTCATAATCACTCTTTCTCTTATTATAACTATTCGTATGATCTGCTTAAGCACCAGTGCACATTTTTGCACAAGTCAACTTAACGTCCAAATTCTCATTTTATCATGTCAAAATCACTAATTTAAGTCTTAAAATCAATACTAACACATAATAGTCTAAAAAATACTACCTCAATTTTCTTAATCACACATAAAAAAATAAAAAAAAATAAAAACACACTGATACTGATGGGTTGCCTCCCACAAAGTGCTTGGTTTTACGTCGTCAGCCCGACGTAACCAGTGCTTACTCTGGTTGACCTAACATCATACCACATTAAACTTATGCTGATCCCCTATAAAATAAAGTTTCAGTCTATGTCCATTAACTTTAAATATTTTCTCAGACTTGAGATCTTTAATATCCATAACTCCATAAGGATAAACTTTAATCACAATATATGGGCCCATCCACCTGGACTTAAGTTTGCCTCAAAATAATCTTAACCTTGAATTATATAACAAAACTTGTTGCCCTGGCTGAAAATTTTTAGTAAGAATCCTTCGATCATGCCACATCTTCATATTTCTTTATAAACTTTTGCACTTTCATAAGATTCATGCCTTATCTCTTCAAGCTAATTTAATTGTAACAATCTTTTTTTTCTCACCTGCATCTTTCAAATTATAATTGAACTCTTTAATTTCCCAAGATGCCTTATGCTCAAGTTCAACTGGTAATTGACAAGTTTTTCCAAATATTAGCCTATATGGGGACATTCCTATAGGAGTTATGTATGCAATCCTATAAGCCCACAAAGCATAGTCAAGTTTGACTGACAAATCAAATTTTTTTTTTTATTCATAGATTTTTCCACAATTCTTTTAATTACCCGATTGGATAATTCAGCCAAACCACTTGTGTGAGGATGATAAGCAGTAGCAATCCTATGATTTATATGATATTTTTTTAATAATTTCTCCATTACGACATTTCTGAAATGACTTCCCCCATCAGTAAATCTTGGCATCCCAAATCTACAAAATATATATTTTTAAAAAACTTTTGCAACACTTTGAGCATTACATCAAGGTAAAGAAATAGCTTCTATCCATTGGGATACATATCCCACTGTTAACAGAATATATAAATTTTTGAAAGATGGTATAAATGGTCCAATGAAATCTAATCCTCAAATATCAAATATTTCAACTTCTAGCATATAATTGAGGGGCATCTCATTTCTTGTAGAAATATTGCCTACTCTTGACATCTTTCACAAGTTTTGATATAAACATTAACATTTCTAAAAATTGTATGCCAATAAAATTTACATTGTAAAATTTTGTATGTTATTTTATCAACTCCAAAATGTCCCAAAAAATCAGAATTTTGAGATTTTTGGATAGTCTTACAAGTTTCTTCTAATGGTACACATCTTTGAATAATCAGATCCTTTCCTTGTTTATATAAAAATGACTCATCCCAAAAATAAGTCTTAGCTTTTGAAATAAATTTCCTCTTTTGTTGGTATGCCATTCCATAAAGTATAATATCACTAACAATAAATTTCACAATGTCGGCATACCACGGAACACACCACTCATTAATAGTGAACAATTTTTCATCTGAAAAATGTTCATTAATTTCTTTTGCAAAACAATATGCTTTTTCTAATTCAAGCTTCAAAAAATGATCAGCAATTTGATTTTCAATCCCCATCTGATCTACTATTACAAAAGCAAATTCTTGCAAAATAAGAATCCATCTTACAAGTTGAGGTTTAGCATCCGTCATTTTCATTAAATATTTAATAACATAATGATCTATATGCACTACACAGTGAGTTTCAATTAAATATGATCTAAATTTATCAAAAGGATATATCAAATTGCTAATAATTTTTTTCAGTTGTTGTATCATTAATTTGAGTTTCATTAAGAGTTTTACTGGCATAATAAATACCTTTGAAAATTTTATCACAACTTTGTCTTAAAACAGCTACAATAACATAATCACTAGCATCACACATTAATTTAAAAGATTTTTCCTAGTTTGGTGAAACTATAATTGGTGAAGTGATTAGTTTTTATTTTAATAACTTAAAAGATTTTAGGCATTCCTCATCAAAATTAAAAATTGCATCTTTCTCCAATAAATGGCATAAAGGCTTAGCAATCTTTGAAATTTTTTTAATATATCGTTTATAGAATCCAGCATGTCCTAAAAAACTCCTAATTTCTCTTACATTTGTTGGATAAGGTAAATTAACAATCACTTGAATTTTAGTAGGATCTACTTCCATACCATTTTCTCATATTTGATGTCCTAATATAATTCTTCCTACTACCATAAATTGGCTTTTTTTCCCAGTTGAGGACTACATTTGTTTCTTCATAGTGCTTAAGAACTTTTGATAAATGTTCTAAACATAAGTCAAATGAAGTTCCAAACACTGAAAAGTCATCCATGAATGCTTCAATCCCTTTTTCAATTAAATCACAAAAAATTGCCATCATACATCTTTGAAATGTAGAAGGGGAATTACATACACCAAAGGACATTCTTCTAAAAGCAAAAGTAACATAAAGACTGGTAAACATTGTTTTCTCTTAATCCTTAAAAGATATTTGAATTTGGTGATAACCAGTATATCCATCAAGAAAAAAAAGGTATTTGTGCTCAACTATTCGATCAAGCATTCAATCTAGAAAGGGTAATGAAAAATGATCTTTCCTAGTGGCAAGATTAAATTTTCTATAATTCTAGTAGGTATTAACTCATTATGTTCATTTACAGTTACAGTTGCTCCTCCTTTCTTCGGAACAAAATGAATTTTACCATGCCACGCATTATCTGAAATAGGGTAGATAATTCCAGCATCGAACCACTTCAAAACTTTTTTCTACAACTTCTTTCATAATAGGATTCAATCTCCTTTGCGGATCAACCATTAGTTTGTAGTTCTCTTCCATATGAATTCTATGCATACAAATTAAAGGACTAATTGCTTTAATATCTATAATTGTCCATATAAAGGCATTCTTAAAAATTTTCAGAATTTTCATCAACCTTTCTTCTTTTTCCATTATTAATTTTGAGAAAATAATAACTGGTAAAGTAGAGGAATCTCCTAAAAAAGGCATATTTTAAATGATCAGGAAGTACTCCTGCTACCATAAATTGGTTTTTTTCCCTGTTGAGGACTACATTTGTTTCTTAACAGTGGTTAAGAACTTTTGATAAATGTTCTAAACATAAGTCAAATGAAGTTCTGAACACTGAAAAGTCATCCATGAATACTTCAATCCCTTTTTCAATTAAATCACAAAAAATTGCCATCATACATCTTTGAAATGTAGCAGGGGAATTACATACACCAAAGGACATTCTTTGAAAAGCAAAAGTAACATAAAGACTGGTAAACATTATTTTTTCTTGATCCTTAGGAGATTTTTAAATTTGGTGATAACCAGTATATCCATCAAGAAAAAAAAGTATTTGTGCTCAGCTATTCGATCAAGCATTTGATCTAGAAAGGGTAATGAAAAATGATCTTTCCTAGTGGCAAGATTAAATTTTTTATAATTCTAGTAGGTATTAACTCATTATGTTCATTTACAGTTACAGTTGCTCCTCCCTTCTTAGGAACATAATGAATTTTACCATGCCATGCATTATCTGAAATAGTGTAGATAATTCCAGCATCTAACCACTTCAAAATTTCTTTCTACAACTTATTTCATAATAGGATTCAATCTCCTTTGTGGATCAAACATTAGTTTGTAGTTCTCTTCTTTATGAATTCTATGCATACAAATTGAAGGACTAATTGCTTTAATATCAGTAATTGTCCATCAAAAGGGATTCTTAAAAAATTTCAGAATTTTCATCAACCTTTCTTCTTCTTCCATCATTAATTTTGAGGAAATTATAACTTGTAAAATAGAGGAATCTCCTAAAAAGCATATTTTAAATGATTAGCAAGTAACTTTAACTCTAGTTCTAGAGGTTTTTCAATAGATGGACAAAATAATTTATCTTTGTCTATCGTGTCCAAAACTTCAAAATTTTTTCGAACATAGTTTGAATTTTTCTTAAAAAGATGTTCATATTGATTTAATTCCTCTTATTGCTCATGTTCTAAATCTTTTTCTTCAGAATTTTCTTCATAAGTAGTTCTAAACTGGCATTCACTTAGATATCTTATAACATCCATCCTATAGAATTCAATATCTTTACCTTTTGTAAGGTATTTCATAGATTTTGAAATTTTAAAGGTAACGATTTGATCATTGACGTGCATTGTTAATTCCCATTTCTGCACATATATCTTTACTCTTCCTATGGCTAGGAAATATCTCCTAAAAATGATAGGTATCTCTTTATCTTCCTCCATATCTAGCACAATGAAATCAACAGGAAAGACAAATTGACCCACTTTCACTAGGACATCTTCTATAACTCCTTTAGGGTTTGTTATCGAACGATCTGCTAACTGCGGAGTTACAGTAGTAGGGGTTATTTATTTTAATCCCAATCTAATAAATATTGATGATGGCATAAGGTTAATGCTTGCACCTAAATCACATAAAGCTTTCCTATAAAATCAGTTTTCTATTGCACATGGAATTGTAATGCTAATAGGATCTTTAAGCTTTTCAGGAAGCTCCTTCTGAATCATCCCACTACACTCCTCACAAATTGCAACAGTCTCATTATCATCAAACTTCCTTTTCCTATTGAGAATATCCTTCATAAACTTTACATAGCTCGGCATTTGTTCTAAGGCTTCAGCAAATGAACTATTAATTATAAGCTTCTTAAATATTTCCAAAAGTTTTGAAAATAGTTTATCCAACTTCTACTAATGAAGTCTATGAGGAAATGGAGGTGGTGTTTTTTTCAAATTAATTTTTAGTGGAAAAACATGTCTCTCAAAATCTTTTGGAGCATCCTCTTTTGATTCTTCAATTTCTTCTCTCTCTTCTTCAATTTCTTTTTGAACCCGACCTTCCAACTCTCTTCCGCTTCTAAGTTGAAGGGATTTTACTTGTTCTTTATTATGGTCTTACTAGGAAGTGTTCCTTGGAATCTATTATTTAATGAATTTACTATTTATCCAAGTTGATTCTAAATATTTCTAATTGTTGCTCCTTCACTTTCTAATTGATTTCCCATTTGTAACACCAGTTCTTTTTATAGACATCTTCTTCTCCTTAAACTATGTATTACTGTTAAAACTTGAAGGATAAGAAGATCTATAATTATTATTCCCTTGGTTGTTCGAGTTTCCTAATGGGTTTCCTTAGTTGTTCCCCCATTGCTGGTTATTACCACCCAAATTGTTATTCCAGTTAAAGTTGGGATGGTTCATCCAACCTAGTTTATAATAAATTGAATATGTATTACTCTTCTTATTATTTATGACATTTAAAGTTTCTAATGATGCTTGAGAATCTACCATTTGGCCTAATGAATTCTCTTTAATCATGAAACTTGGTTGAGAAAAATTCATTCCAAATTGGTCTAACTTCTTTGAAATTTCAGCAACTTGATTTGTTAACATGGTAAATGCATTAGTTTCATGAATATTAGCTACTTTCTTAGGATTTTCTCTCTCCGAAGTCCATTAAAAATTATTGGTAGCCATTTCTCTTCAATTAAAGCATAAGCGTCATGAAATGATTTTGACATCAATGAACCACCAGCAGTGACATCAATAATTGATCTAAGAGATCCAACTAATCCAATATAAAAAGTTTGAATTATTAACCAATCTGGTATAAAATGGTGTGGACACTTTCTTAAGAGTTCATTAAATCTTTCCCATGCTTCATAAATAGATTCCCCTTTAAACTGATTAAAATATAATATCATTTCTATGCATTGCACTTTTTGATGGTAGAAAATATTTAGCAAGGAATTTTTATGCTAAATCACCCTAAGTTCTAATAGATCCAGGTGCTAATGAATTTAACCAAATCTTAGCTTTATCTCTTAGTGAGAAAGAACATAACCTAAGTCTTATGGCATCATCTCATACACCATCGTATTTTAATGTAGCACACAATTCTAAAAAATTGGCAAGATGCAAATTTGGTTCTTCACTTGGTGATCCCCCAGACTGATTATTTGATACCATTTGGATAATAACATGTTTAAGCTCAAATGAATTAGCTACTACAGTAGGTTTTTGAATACTACAATGATGTTAATCTACAGTAGGGTTGTCATGATCTCTTAAAGGTCTAAACTCTTGATGAATTTCAACATTTTGATTATTTTGGTTTGCCATTTTTGTAATTTTTTTTGGATTTTTCAAATTTATAACTTTTTTGGTTTTTTTTATTATTTTTTAATAGTTCTTTCTAATTCAAAATCGTAAGACACTAGTCCGTTAGAACCTGAACTGCGCATACACTAACATATAATAAAAAAAAATAAAATAAAAAAAACAAAATAAGTTAAGATAAGATAACTTAAAGTTTAAATATGACTCCCTAAAAATTAAAATTTGATTTTAAAATCAATTTCTCCCCAGCAACTGTGCCAAATCTTGATCCCTGGATACTGCTAATATGCACAGTACAACAATAATTCAGATTATATTTCACTTATATTTCCTTACTATGCAACAAAACCAAAAACTCAATCCTCATAAAAAATAAGAATTTAACTTTTAATTTATATATATTTGGATACTACGCAAGTATACGTATGGTTATCAAGTAATATAGGTCTTTTTTATTAAGACCTAAATATCGAACCCACATGGAGAAAACACAACATCCATTATTTAACAGTAAACTTTCTATTTTTAATAAAAAAGGTAATTTTCTAAACTAAAGATGATTTTTATAGTAATGAAAATTAAAATATTTTTGTTTTTTTCAATACTTTGATAGAACAATAACAATTTCAAAAGATAACTAGAGTTTTTGTAGAAGAAAAACACTAAATATGAAAATATTTTTCTTCTTATTATGAATCCTTAATAAGTATAAGAATACTGTTGTGAAGGTATGCAAATTGTGTTGTCCCAAATTGGACCAATAATATTATTTACCCTTTCTAGAGATGCTATAAAAAACATTAGCTAATTTAAAGTTTGAATAAATCTGAAGACCGGCCAGGCAGGGAAGATGCTAGCCCCACTATAGAGTTCCCTCAATTTCTTCCACCTAGTGCTAACTTCTCATATCAGAACCTAAAACAATAAACCAAGTTGGGGGCTTTAACCTATCACTTTAAAATCTCAACACCTTTCAATGAATATTTCTCTATTTTTTTGCACTTAATCATATGAACTACATTCTCATTCATACAACCTCATGTGATTCTTTCCAACTGTTGACTGAGACAATACTAGCCCAGTTCTTACATGTTCTTACAACAAATTTTAACGTCTCAATTGGTCAAATCAAGAAGTAAATGAAGTGCATGGATTTAAATCATCAAAATTTCTTCCATCATTGAAGATCAATACTTGTCATAACTTCCGTCCAAAAATTAATTACTTAACATTTTAAGAAGAACTATAAATAAAAATATTAAAAATTCGTGGAGAAAACAAAATCACACTTTAGTTTAAAAGAAAAAATCATTGTCAAACCAACAACAAGTCTCATTTAAAACCAAAAGTAGTCTCAAAATAAAAAGATAAAAAGTGATCTCAAGTCTGCCACCAAACTCTTGAAGTTCCTTTGATTCTCTCCTCTTTACAATCACTCAAAATAAAATAACAAAAAGAATAAAATAAAAGTATTGGTGGTGCCTGAAAATCTCTCCGAACTAACTCCTCAAATGAGAACTTTTCGAACTTTCCAATACTTTCAAGTCTCTTTTCTAAGTCCTCTCTACTTTCTTTTATAATTTTTCAAAAGGTTCCTTTGTTTCTATTCAAAATATGTATAGATTCGATGTATTTCCCCAAGAGATGCATCCTTTCACGATAAATTTTGTCCATGGTGGTTATAACCACCTATTAAGCCAATGGGTGCCTCAAAAACCTATTCAAAATTCACAGAAACCAAATTTACTCATCCAAAAACTACCACTGGCAGTTAAGCGCAGGGCCTCTGATGATTAGGTATGACCTTCTCTGTTTAACTCGTGCTTAAGCGTCGGATCTGGCGCTTAGGCGCCAAAACTCTTTTGCACATTTTTCACCTTTTTGCTCCAAATTTGATCCTTTTTCATCCCATTAAGCATTTTCACCCTTTTTACCTGTATTTGCAAGAAAAAACATAAAAATACCTTCCATTAAAGAGCAATATTCAAAAATAGGTATAAAAAATGTGTCGTACATTTTAGGTGTATCATTACGCCAAAGGTGCACTTTAATGGAATCATCTTAAGATTATATTGTCATAATCGTTCAAACACAATCCTAAAATCATACAAATGGCCTGTTTTTTTCATACTTTTGATGACCAAATCATCCACATAGCACTCCACTTGGTTGTGAATGAGGTCATAAAAAATCTTTGTCATTGTACGTTGATATGTTGCTCCTGCATTCTTTAATCCAAATGACATTACCGTGTAGCAGAAAATCCTAATCGGTGTCCTAAATGTTGTAAGTGTTGTATCTTCTGGATCTATCTTGATTTGGTTATATCGTGAAGATCCATCCATAAAGGAGAAAATCTCATGTGTTGAAGTGATGTCCACCATTAATTCTGGTATCAGTAGTGGAAACTAATCTTTTAGACATGCTTTATTCAAATAACTGAAATCGACACATACACGGACTTGTCCATTTTTCTTCTGAACTGGTACAACTTTAGCTACCATGCGGGGTATTGCTCTTTTCGCACAAAGTTAGCATCTATTAATTTCTTTACCTCGGGAATGACTTGTTTCTCTTTTTCAAGGCACATCCTTCTAGGAGTCTGTTTAACTAGGGTCATATCTTTGTCTACCCCAATCCTATGTACTGCAACTTCTGCTGATAGTCCTGACATTTCATCGTAACTCCGGGTGAAACAATCTTTAAATTCTAATAATAGCTTTATCAACTCTATGGATTCTTCCTTGACAAGTAAGAAACTTATAAAGGTTTGTCGGGGCTCCTCCCAGTCCCGAGGTTGATTTCTTTTAATTCATCAACTGTTGATTTAATCTCTTCTTCAAATTATGGCAGAGCCTCACCTATTAATTGGCCTTGAGAGTCATCCTCTATATCAAGGCACTCTATTTCTAATCTACTAGTAACAACCATACATAATTCTAAATCATCAACTGGTCCTACAGTACCAAATCTGAGACCCTGCTTTGAGTTAGGGATCCAACTTTTAACATTCCAAAATTTCTCAAACAGTTGCAGTTTATCTTTTAGCATTTGTTTTGACACATATCCCTATTGAATTAATTTTTGTACACAAGGAGAAAAGTAACCAAATGGTAATTCCATTAATTCATTAGAATCATCATCCAAATTTACATGATTTTCAGAACTAGTAGAAGGAGAAGCAGGATAAAACTTGATTAGTTTCAAACCATTACTATAGAATTCCTTGACGTCTAAACTCTCAACCTTCTAGGGGTAGATTAGACTAAGGGTCATGGCATTCACATAGTGGTTAATCGGATCGTACATCGATTCATACTCCTTTTTTTTCCACGTCTTCCAAGGAGATTTCATACTGAGGCTTCTTTTGTTTAATCATCATCACTTCTTCTTTTGAACTTTCTTTATCAGAACTTTCTTACTTGTCAATGTTGATGGTCGGCCTAGTCCGTTAAACAATTGTATTGGTTCTTCCTCGTCCACGCCTCCGGCCTCAATCTTCGTTATATGGGCTGAAAGAACCTCTACCACCTCGTTGTGAAGAGCGATAATAGATTGTTGAAGTGGAGTTGAATGGCCTCTTATTTGTGATCGTTCTTAATCTTACACTTCATTTGATACAACTTCGTGAGAAAAGACTGTTTTCTTTGGTGGTACATAGTAGGTGGCATCTTAATGAATGCCTACTTTATGTATTGAAAATGGTTGTAAATCTTCTTTGATACAATGTTTTTGCCCTTTATTGAAATATTTGATGCATTGATGTAATGATTACAGAACCATATTATTCTCATGAATCTATGGTCATCAAAGTAGAGCATTTAAATAATTCTTTGCATCGATAATATAGAATTATGCAATTGTTACTAGTTCTCCAGCTTTCATTAACAATCTAATCGATCCAAGAGCTCTTTCTCCCTTCTGACTAAATCCCCTTAACAACATTTTATTGGTTGTAAGCTCTTGAGCTTCAATGTCTAAATATGCTAATGCCTATAAGCTCATTAAGTTGAGTGATGCTCCCGGGTCTACTAAGACTCTGGACAATACAAATCTGTTGATATTGACGGAGATGTAAAGTGGTAAGTTTTGGTTGGTGGTACTGAGCAACAAGTCTTCTTCCGTAAATTTTATCACAAGATGTTCTTTTAATGAGCAAACTTTATTTCAGGATGTGATGACCAATTGAGCTAAGCAAATCTCTAGGTCGAGCAAGGCTGTAACCACAAATTCTCTCATCTTCCAAGATAGGATTAGAGCATCATAAATAGTTAATTTGGCCAAAAAATTCTTAAGATGAGCTAGCACGTTATAATCAAATTTGTATAATCCTCTGATTTTCACTTGGTTATGTGGCTCTTCCACTGGCGGAGGTGGAGCTAGCTCTTCTTGAATTGCTATCTGTTTTCCTTTATCTACTGGAGCTGACTTTGAGGGTAATACTTTCCAGCTCCTTAGATTTACTTCGGTGATTTCTTCTTCTTGAGATGCTGTAAGAATAGGTTCTGATATTCCTTCTTCATCGGAGATATCCAAGTTGATCTCAAGTGGTGTACCATGGCACTTGACGACCGGCTCCTCACTCCTGGTGCTATCGTAACCGGTATTATCGATGTCTTCTTCATCCTCGTTAACGGGTTTATCGGACTCAAGTACAATTTGAGGATCAGTTTGGGAATTGAGATCGTAGTTAGATTGAACAAAGTCAATCACATCTTCATTACAAACAACCAAACTCATAATCATTATATACATAATACCACTGTGGGGAAAAAAAAGATAATCATACATGGTCAGGGTTCGAGGATTTTCTTCCCTGAATCTGAGATAACCAATCTAACAGAGGCAGCCCCTATCCTACCCCCCCGCGCTATCAGTCTTAACAATGTCACTCTTTTCATTCTCCTCTGGTTGCGGTGACTTCTCTGGTCAAAATCTCTAACTTGGGCTGAGCAGTTATGTCGGCGTTATTTCGGGGTTAGAGGGGAGTTTCCCGTAAGAAGCTGTAGGTCATCGGAATCAAAAATGAAAGAGCACTGTGCCTCAAATCCTGTATCTATCCCAAAGGATAAACACAAGACTTGAGGATGAGACTCGATCAAATAAACTAAGAAAAGTATGACGTCCGTTTGGTCTGCGAAACCTTTGTATTTTCCGACAAGTTCCCCTATTTAGTATAAAGGATTAAATAGGTTTTATATTAAGCTGGGTTTGGACATGCTTCCTCTAAGGGAAAGCCCCTATAGTTAATTACATCTTAAATGACCAAAGTCACCTAAGAAGACTCTCGATAAAAATCAAGAAATATTATCTTCAAGGAATTTGAAAGGGTAGGAATTTTCAATGAAATCAGATGTTGAGGTGTGAAAGGGGATTGATTCAAATTTAGAACATTTTATTGTAGAATCCAAAGGAAGAAGAAATAGGGGATGTCATGGATCCAGAGGAGAACCTCAGTGACTTCCCAAGCTATCCTAATATTTGGCTTTAGTTTTGAGGAGAAATATTTGGGTGTTTCATCCTGCCAATTTTATTAGTTAGGGCTTAAATTCGCTTGAAATGATCACAGAAATAGCCTGAAAGATGTGAGGATTTAGGTCGTGACAAACGACAACCTTGAAATCCTAAGATGAGTTAGGGCTTATATTATATAGCAGGGTTATACAAAGGCCTAAAGATAAGGTGAGGATTTATGTTGCATAAGCAAGCAACCTTGAAGTCCTATGACTTTGTTATTTAAGTTTAAGGAAGGAAGATTGGTTTAGCTGGGTAAGACAGGTTTCGCTGTTGAAGATGGCCGTGCTGCCCACCATGCTAGCTCCAAGCTCCTTGTCGCGATAAGTTTGAGTTATCTAGTGTGTTAAGTTATAATGTCAAATTAGTTGGCCCTATGGTAAAAGCACTTTAAATTTTATGAGGGCATATTAAAGTTGATTAGAGCGACACCAGTTAGGATCCTAGGGTTCCTTTATTCCGGCATCACTATTTTCTATTGGGTTCACTTAGTCCAAATGAACTTACTAACCCCAATGCAATGAGTTCAATAATTTCATTTAAACTGTGGGTAGGCTCGTTAGCAACCGTAGGTTAGCTCCTTCGATGAATTTCCTATCATTCGATAAAAACATCTTAATTTGTTAACAATTGTAGTTTTATGTGATGTTTGTGATTAAATTTTAAGTTGTTTTATATTTTGAATGTCGTGGTAGTGAATTTTATCTTGGTTGATTTTAGTTTTGGTTTTGGTTATGGTTATGTGGCTATCCTCATGGTTTTAGTTTTCATGCAGGGTGACATCATTGTTTAGCATGCAAATTTGCAAGTATAAAAGTACAGTATAAAAGTACAAGAAAGACAACATTGAAAACTGTAAAAGTGTACCTGGCGAGTCTTCTCGTTCCACCACCTGAAACTCAAAATGCATGTTAAGGCAGTTTATGAAGAGAAGGAAAGGTAAAATGTTGTTAATTTTCCTAACCCTATGTCATATCTTGGGGGGTGCTTAGAAGTTTAATTAAGGATAATGTTTCTAAGCAAAATATATTAAGTTTAGTAGATCTTCGAGGTGTCCAACAGATCTAGAGAAAGAAGCAGGTCCATGCCACTCTCTCGCTGCCTGGTGGAAAATCCCAAGTTCTTTTTAAACTTATTATGTTGCTTAATAATTCATCCTGTAAATACCCCTAATGCTCAGTGAACATTGATGACTCAATTATCCTTAAGAATAGGTTGATTATTATTTATCATTTAATTTGAAAATTATGTGAGTGAATTCCCTTAAAGGGGAAGTTAGTGTAATTTGAACACTTAGCCAAATTTTTAATCTTAATTGAGCTTAATGGTTTTTCAGCGATGTTTGATATAATTATTTTTATTTCTCTAATTCTTCTTTAATCAATTTTTTATTTAGCTTAAGTCACCACTAAGCCATTAAGACCTAGGTGAGTGTCATGATTAGTTTTGAAATGGGTTAAGCTTTAAGTGGTCATGATTCATGATTTGGATCCTATTTTAAAATCAAGATAGGGGTATTAAATTGATTAATTATTGACTTCAAAATTCATACCCCTAAGTCCATCATCATTTAATTTTAATAAACTTCCAAATTTTAATAATTTAAAATTTTATTAACTTATCTTCTTAATGAAGAAAGTGAAATTGGTTTCTACCAATTAACCCCTTGTGTTTCAAGCATCAAATAAATTGATTAAGATCAGAGGTTACCCATTCCCCTCCTTGACTTAAGCCTAAATGTTAATTAATGTTAAATTTCCAAATTTACACAATTGCCCCAAAGGCTCTAACACTTCATAATTTGTCAAATTCAATTCAAATGACTTTGAAATTTTTGTCTTACCTAATTCATAGGTCAATTAAGACATCAGAGGAGAAAATGTGATTTTTCAAAATTTAATTTAGTTTATGTAATTATTTTCGTGCAAGAATAGGATTTTTCAAAGAAAATTCCTAACTTGACCAAGGTAAATTCTAATCTCTTGAAATTTTTACCTGAGGTAGACCAAGACCAGATAAGACTTTTGATAAAATTTCATAATTTTTTGAATTCTCTTTGATTTATTAGAATTATTTTAAGTTCTGGGCTATTTAATAAAAATAAAATATTTTAAATGGTGAAAATTAAGTTTTCTGTTTTTTTAAAAATCACTCTAATGTTATAGAACTCAAAGGAGAAAATTTCTTATTTTTTTTGTTTTTCTTTGATTTATTAGAATAATTTTAGTGAAAACTCATTTTTAGCTTTTAAAAAATTATTTTTATGCTTTGA
>NEWO01000047.1:78409-92078 GCA_003013225.1 Phalaenopsis aphrodite
TTTGATTACTAAGTATTCCTAGACTTAGAATTTGAATCCAAGTTATTAAAGTTTTTTTCTTAAATTTTATTCTATTAATTAAACTAAAGTATAGATGTTGTAAGTAAATCTCTTTTTTAAGTCATAAGCTTTTTTGTAATAAAAGTGTCTCTTTAGGACAAGTAACATTTAAGTCTGGGGATTTTGATACACAAAAATAATATACTATTTTAAGTACATTTTTTATGTTTGTTTTTAGTGATATTACACTTTAAATAAGGGTATTTTTATGCTTTTATTGTAGGTATATAATTTTTAGGAATTTGGAGCAAAAATTGCAAAAAGGACGAAATTTGGAGCCCAAACAACGAATTTTGGAATTCCGGTGCATGATGCGTCGTTTGACAGTGGCTTGGGGCATGATGGGCTAGAACTGGCGCATGATGTGCCAGAGAAGACTTTTTTGTAGATTAAGATAGTTTGAGATGAATTTTTTTTGAATTTTCAAAGGGACACTTGCTCTACATACCTATTCGAGTAATTTAATACATATAGACACTTTGGAAGGTTCTTTTATGAAAGGATATGTCTCTTGGATCAAATGACAATTCTTTTGAATTCCAAAGAGTCAACTTTTTAAGGAAATTTTGAATTCCTTTTAAAAAGTGGCAGTCCAAAATAAAAGAGGGAGATTTCAAGGAGTTTAAGGGGGAATGAAGAGGACAAGAAAGGGGGGTGGCGTGAAAGGCAACGAGAGGGGGAGAGGAGATTCTCTTTTTGGGTTGTAAGAGGAGAGGGAAGGTGAGAGATTTCTTCTTCATTACACTTCTAAGAGAGAATTGAGTGTGCTTGCAAAGATAGAAAGACTTGGATAGAACTTCTAGGGATTTGGTTGGGAAGGATTGTGAGATAAGTTGTCTTTTATTTCTTTTATTTTGTAAACTTTTTTTTACATATGAAATCCATGTTTTGTCATATCCTTCTGATAAATTCTGAGTAGTATTCTTTATCCTTCTCCTTACTTTGAGATATGATTTTGTGACGAATTTATTTTGTTTTCTATGGTTTTAAATGTTAATAATTTGTGTTGATTTGAACTCCAATCTTAATTTACTTTTCGATCTGGCCAATTGAAATGTTGAAATATGTTGAGAAACATATGTTCTAAAAAGGACTATGGTTTCTATAATAGGGGGAGAATCACATTTGGTTTCATAGAAGAATATTTCATTTATGGAATTGAATGCAAATAAATAGGGAAATATACTTTATTGGATGCATAATTGAAGATTTTAAGGTGACAGATTAAAATCCCCAATTTGGCCCAGTTGATTGGAAACTCATGCGAGATTGTTAGCCATAAAGGGAGGGAGTAATGGGAGCTCTGGAGTGGCAGCCAGTATTCTCCCAGCCAACCACGAAATTAGGGACCAATCTCTAGATTAGTTAATATTCTTTATAGCACTTGGAAGAGGGCAAATAATAAGATTGCTCCTATTTGGCATAAACAGTTTTTATATATACTTTCAAATGATTTTATTTTTTTCACAATCCATATACTAATTGTAAAGGGGAATGATGCTTTCTTAAATTTGAATCTTCCATCAGCAAAAACTTTGTTTAGTTTTCATAATTTTACCTTTGAAAGGTTAGTTTTTAGTTAGTTAACTCTGTCTTTTAACTGCATTTTATATAACATTCACTTTAGTAGTTCATATTAAAACTTCATACTTTACTTTTATTTTTGTATTTTTAAATTAAAAAAATAATTTTAAGAACTTTTTTTATAGTTTTTTCCAACTTCCTTATGGGATCGATATCTAGTACTGCGTTAGAGCACTTTATTATTTGAGCGATACATATACTTGCTTTGATTTTAAAGGAGATTTAGCAATATAAAAAGAGTTTTAAAGATAAACTATTTTCATAAAAGGTATTTTTGTTGAGATTATATTGCATATTTATAATTATATATGCTATGTGTATTTTCTAATATTGAAAGATATTTGCAAAATTTTCACACTAAATCTGACCGCATCAGATGGTTATCCTAGCTTTCTCGCACATCCACTTTCGTGGTTCTAAATAAGTTCTCTCTGTTAGAAGACTAGCTCGACCTCTATCTCTTAGGTTAAATTAGCATTCAAGAATTCTTTTTTCATCATTTTCAGAGAAGACCACTGTATACAGCTCTAGGCCCTCCAGAAATTGACAAATTTTCCTTATATTTTCTCGTAGAATTCAAATTCTAACTTTGTAACTCTGTTCAATCTTTCCAGTTCTGCAGTGGGGATCCTTTGAGATTGTCAAGGTAGCTCCCTCATCTCCACATCTATAGAATACCATGTCTAATTTGGCTCTGTAGTTAATGGATAATATAACTCACTGTCCGGGTAAGCTGTGTCGTGACGTCCTGTGCCAACGGCTATGAACTCTTCAAAAGAACTGTAATGGTCTAAGCGGAGAACGTTGCAAGTTGGTCATTCCATGAATGGTCCTAATGTTGATGCTTGTACAGGAACTTCAACATTGCACATCTGGTAGCCCCTAGAAAGTTCATATGGTACTGCTGACAGTATCTGCTTTATAGTAAATTCAGGCTTGTCCTCCATAGCAGGAGGACTAGCATAAGTCTCTTTCATGCAAGGATTATAAATTTTCCCTATAGGAATCAGGGTGAGTAATTTTCTGCCTCTTTCAGGTGTGTATTTTATTCACATAGAAAAGCTCTATGCTTGTGAAGATTAGCATTTCGGTGCTGTGTTCTTCTTAGTGGCGCATCTGACACTCTTTTATCATTAACACTGATTAAATTCCTTGTTGATGTGGTTATCATGGAAGGTAAACTGCTAGTCCCCTCCATGAAATTTTGTTGTGTTATCACTTTCTTCCAATTCAGCGAGGAGTCTTCTTTAGTATTGATCTTTAACAATGATGATAGTCGTTCCTTCTCCTGGCAGCTGACTATGTCCATCACGGGACCCGAATAATTTATGTTGACTTGATTGAAGTTTAAGTCAAAGTTTATGATGCGACCTTGAGCTACCCTTTCTCTGTTCAGTGCAAGATTCAACCTGTCCCTTAAGGCAAAAATCAACTTATGTCCCAATATATTTCTGTAGAAGATAGAAAAACATCAGTGAGCTGAAATTCAACATTAACAAGAACAAAAATGAAGCATTCATTAAACAAGAATTTTAACTTTTACAGGTGAAAATTTCTTATTTAATTTATTTTAATTTATCAAAATTTCAAAATTAGGGACAAAAGGAAAAAATTAAAGTGAACAAATTCCCAAATTTTCATTTTATTGAGGTTAATTTTATTACAAAAGTTAACTCATATTCATCTTTCTCCACATCTTGTAAGGAAATTTCATATTGTGGTTTCTTCTATTTTATTATCATCATCTTCCTCGGAGCTTTCTTCATAAAAATTTTCTACTATGTCGATGTTGATGGTCGGCCTAGACTGTTCAAAAATCGTGTTGGTTCTTCCTCGTCCACATCCCTCGCCTCGATCTCGGGTGTATGGGCTAAAAGAACCTCTACCAACTTGTTGCGAAGAAATGGTAGTAGATCATCGAAGAAGAGTTGAATGGCCTCTTCTTTGGGATTCTTCCGAATCTTGTACTTCATTTATTACAATTTCACAGGAAAAGACATTCCCTTTTGAAGGTGCGTAGTAGGCAGCGTCTTCATAGATGCCCACTTCATGAACTGAAAATGGCTGTAAATTTTATTAATTACAATGTTCTTGTCCTTCCTTGAAATATTTGATGCGATGGTATAGAGACAATAGAATCATATTATGTTCGTGAATCCATGGTAATCTAAGTAAGGCATTGAAAGAGGTCACTACACTGTAAAATTCCACATCATCAATGTAGTTCTCCAACTTTCATTAACAGTGTAATTTGATCCATGGGCTCTTTCTCTCTTCTGGTTAAATCATCTTAACATCATATTGTTGGTTTTAAGCTCTTGAACTTCAATATCCAAATATGCCAATGTCCGTAGAATCATTAGGTTAAGTGATGCTCCTGAATCTACCAAAACTCTAGACAATACAAATTTGTCAATATTAACAGAGATGTAGAGCAGTCAGTTATGGTTGGTAGTACTGAGAAATAATTTGTCATCTACAAAAGTTATCCCAGACTCTTTCTTTAATAAACAAACTTCATCCAAGGATGTGCTGGCCAATTAATCTAAGCAAATAATTGGGTCAAGTAAGCCTGTAACCAGAGACTCTCTCATCTCCTTTGATAGAATTAAAGCATCATAATTTCTTAATTTGATCGGAAACCTCCTAGGATGAGCTAGCACAATATAATCCACTTTATATAATCCTCCAATCTTTACTTGATTATGTGGTTCTTCCAATGGCGGAGGTGGAGGTAGCTCTTCTTGAGTAACTATTTGTTTTCCCTTATCCACTAGAGTTGACCTCGGGGGTAACACTTTCCCACCCCTTGGATTTATTTATGTGATTTCTTCTTTATGAGATGTTGTAGTAAAAGCTTATGGTGTATCTTCTTCTTCTTTGGAGAGATCCAAGTTGGTAAAAAATAAGTGGTGCACCGTGGCACTCAAGGACTGGCTCCTCGCTCTTAGTGCTATTGTAACCGGTATTGTTGATATCTTCATCATTCTCGTTAATGGGTTCATCAAACTTAATTATAATTTGAGGATCGGTTTGGGAATCAATTTCGGAGTTAGATTGAGTAAATTCAGTTACATTATCACTAGAAATAGTTAAAATGTAGCTGAAATGATAATCATTATATTCATAATACTCTAGTGGGGCAAAAAGATAATCATACATNCAGTTACATTATCACTAGAAATAGTTAAAATGTAGCTGAAATGATAATCATTATATTCATAATACTCTAGTGGGGCAAAAAGATAATCATACATGGTGAGGGGTTTGAGGATTTTCTTCCACAAATCTGAGATAACTAATCTAGCTGAGGCAGCCCCTATCCTACCCCCCACACTATTGGTCTTTGTAGTGCCTTTCTTCTCTTTATCTTCTAGTTGCAGTGATTTCTTTAGTGGAATTATTTTAGAAACTCTCAGACATCTTCTCGAATATTCTAGTCATCTTGGAATTATCTGATTTCTCTTGGGAATCCATGTGTTTAACTTCCTCTTGTAAACTGATGGCTTTGCTTAGCAGCTTCTCAAAGGACTTGATGGTGAGTCCCTTAAGCATGAAAGCTACCGGCTCATGGATGCTTTTGAGTAGAATCTCAATCACATGATGGTTCTATCGTTGAAGTTCACATTTTATGCTAAGGTTTCTCCACCTCAAGATATAATCCACCAAGGTCTTATTATATGTTTCCCTCTCTACTACAAGATCTCCAATAGAAACATGATGTTGTGCTCTGGAAAATATTTTCACAAATAATTGTTGTAACTCGACAAATGTCTTGACTAGTCCGTTAGGCAGCTCGACGTAGCAATCAAATACAATTCCTGATAGGGTGGTGATAAACTATCACTAGAAAAAAACATCGTTACCTCCGGTATTGCCACAACTTGCTAAAAAATGAGTTATATGCTGCCTGAGATTTCTGGTCCATTGAATGTCTTAAGTTTTGGTGACACAAAGCCCTTAGGGTAGGGTATGACATCAAACTCTTATGTGTAAGGTCTACCTCTTGAAATTAATGCACCATTATTATATCGGGCTAAAGCCTCTCAAACTTTTTTTTTTATCAACCCTTTAATATCTTTCTTCGTTATGGTACTTGGCAAGGAATCCTTCTTTTGCTAATCTTCTCTGTTGGTGTAGGCAACTTCTCTCATTTCATCATTGAGGTGAATTATTTCTGGTTGTTTGACTCTTGGAGAAGCTACCTGTTGTGACTGTGACTGTCCATTAATTGTAGCCATGGTCACCATGGTGGCGGGCATCTCTTCCTTTCTCTTTTCCTTTTAACTGATTTGTTCATTTCTTAGAAAAATAGCCTTGCACAAATCATCCACAACTTTCCCTTCAATGAAAGGTTGGGCATCGCGAGCAGTTATGGCAGCTCTAGCCTCGACAACATGAATATCCATGAAATATTCATGTAGATAATCATTGAAATCAAAATCATCATCATCATCATCGATGGAAACTTTGTGCTCTTTGGCTAACTCATAAATTTCAGCCTTGAGCTTTTTAACTTCCTCTTCAATTATTGCTTCTTGGATCATCTTGAGATGTAGAGCATTTCCTTGAATATCATCCAATTGTTCATCAAGCTTGGTAGCAATAGCTACCATAATTTCTGATACTTTATACCTTTACCTCATTCCACAATCTTTCCTTATGAGCTCATTGAACTGTATTGGTATGACGACTTTAGGTACCCATATCTTCTTCTTTGGCAGTGATTTCTTGAGACAGGGTGTCTCAACGGTGGCATCAGTATGTCGAAGAAAGGCATGCTCATTGCGGTGGAGACCAAATGCAGTATCCAGTGACTTCTTTATTATCTTCTTCTTTGGGTTGTCTTACAAGCAAACCCTAATGGTATCCTCGACCCAGAGGTGACTTAGTTGTCGACATCTTGTAGACCTTAGAGTAGCAGTAGTAGCAAAATCTGTGGTAGTAACGGTAGTATCAACTCAACTCCCCTGGCAAAATCTGTCGGAATTACAGGTTGAAAAAACTTCAGTTGACTTCTGAGACTGTCATGCAAATCTGACATTCCTCAAAATCTCTATCTTCATTCGAGGGGACACTGCGCATCCCACTCGTTTAGACAATTCAATCACTAAACATCCCTCTTTAGTGGCCAATCTTTGGAACACTATATGGACTTTCGTGATAGGAGCGGGCTTCTCCCTCTCCTCACTACAACCATGAAACAATTGTAAGGTAGCAACAATCTTTCAAATAATTTCATATCCATTAGTATTCATTAACGGGTAAACCTACTCCCTCGCAAGTGCGGAGAGGCCTCCAGTAAGCCAAGTTCCTCCTCGTAAAGAAGTTTGTCAACAGGTATCTTTACTGAAATTCCTACTTTAGTGGCCTTTCAAGAGAATGGAGTTGGAAATAAGTTTGTGCATAATTATCTTACTTGCTTCCATGGAGAATAGAGAGAATGGAGTTGAAAATGAGCTCGCATAATGATGCCCAAAATTATTTCAATGGATTCTTAGCACTGAGTTTGGATAAGGTGACGAGCATGTTACTGATGATTGAAGAGGAGCTTTGCAATCTATAGAATAGATTACATGAGATGTATCACTAGTACGAGCACTTGGAGTGACAGATGAAACTTCAATCTGACCACTTGGCTAGTTATCAAGATGCCCAGGTAGCCATGTATAGCAAGAACTAATGGACTGATGAAAACACGGCTATGAAATTTCCTCTTGACATTGTCTTTTTCACAATTGATCGTAGATGTTTGGCATGTGCGAGCGGTGACAAGAATGATATCAACATAGATTGGTCACTAGAATAGATTTCTAGTGTTTGATGTTTGTGTTTACTTTAGTAAGGGATGTGTTATGTGTGCTACTTTATCTTGTTTTTTATTGTGTGTTAGTTTGCTTGTAATGATTTGCTTAATTGTGTTTGTGAATGATATTGTACTGTTGTTGAAAGTTTAATTAAATTTATGTTTGTGTAGCCCTTATGTTAGAATGTTGGAATTAATTATGAACTGAGAATTAGAAAATAGAAGATGTTGGGGACATAATAAACATGAGATGTGATGTTAAATTAATGAGAAAGTTTAGTTTTAAAGGCTTATTCTTGTGGTGTTACACTTAAAACCCAAGGAAAGAAAAATTTCAGGTTTTGCACCAAGGCGACAAACCATATGCATAGCTTGGCGCCTAGGTGTTAGTTCACCTGAACCGGGCGAAAATCAAATTTTTCACAACTTAAGCCAAACCCATGACACTGTTGGCCCCCAAGCTCCTTCTTCTTCCTATTTTTCATGAGAATTAGTCCCAAGTTGCTTCATAGAGCTCAAATCTTCAAGTGTCTTAGTTCAAAAATAGTGGCTTTCATCTTCTCAAGGTTAGATCTATATTTTGGCATAGTTATGTTGTGATTTCACCATGGATTTATTATACATTGAGTAGAAACCAAAAGAACACAGAAATATTTTACTTATTTGTGAAAAACCCATGGATCTAAGCTTTGTTAGATTGAAAAAGCCTATAGGAAGCCTATTTTCTTAATTTTGAAATATGTTAGAATTTTTTTTTTCAAATATATGTTAGATGGCTCCTAAGATAATGAGAAGAAGAGAAAAAGAATTATATGACATTGCCAAATTTGTTAGTGTAAATACGCAAATTCATTACAATGAATTTTCTTCTTCGAGGAAGTTTTTTTGCGAAGAGATGTTCTTATAGACCTGGTGGAGTTATAGAGAATGTTATTGTGGCACGTCAATCAGAGAGTTTCTTTTACTTTACTGTTGTTGTCGTCATTGGTGTGGTTTGAGAATTTTATGCAAATTTACATGACGCAGATGATGATGAAGTGTTTCTTTGAGAATGATTAATGATATATATGGTCGATAACCTAAGATTGATAGTTTCGTTTCAGAGTTCATTTCTTCTGAGGAAGAGTTGGATCAAATCGTGGCATTTTTTACTGATGGTCGTGGAGCCTAGAAAATTTGAAATGATCGAGAGGTAAATTTTTCTTTTTCCAAGCTCATTACGACTTCAAAGGCATGAAATTATTTTATTTCCACTCACCTCCTTCGAATCATTTAAGTGAAATGACTAAAGAAAGAGATATTTTAAATTACTACATTTGAGAAAGAAAACCAATAAATGTGGGTGCTCTTATTTATGATTCTTTTAGTTATTCTGCCAGAGCTAATACGACTTTAGGTCTTAGATTTCCATCTTTGATATTTACTATTTACAAAGATTTTAGAGTTAAGTTTGAACATTGGGAAGAGTAGTTGAAGCCACTTAAGCCAATTGGGAAGGCGAATGTTGATGTATATGGACGACCTAGAGATAGAGTTCAAGGTGAACCTTATGCTTCTACTTCTAGGCATTCTACTTCTAGACCTTCTAGTTTTGCTACTACTGAGCCTCCACTTGGATTCTAGAATGTGTTGAGCGAAAGATATTTGAAACACAAAAATGATATGTTCTTGATGCAGTGTCATATTGAGGATATGGACAATAAATTTGATCATATGGCTAATTTTATTATAAGGAAGAGTGACTATGGTGCTAATTATGATGAGGCATTAGTGAAATTCATGAAGGGAGACCATGCAGTTGAATTTCCTACATGCCCTTGATTTACACCTTTTGAGAGTCACAAGTCTATGATTGAAGATATTCCCTTTGATTTTGATGATGATTAGGAGGAGGAAGAAGATTAGATTTTATTTTCTATTATGTAGTAGTTATGATTTCTAGATCTATCTTATGTTGGACTTGTCAGCGTTATTTGGGGTTGGTTTGTGCGGTTGCCTGTAAGATGCTGTCGGCCACCGAAATCAAAATCCCGTCGCCCGCTTCGGAAGGACATTGAAGTATGAAATCAAACTGACCTCATATTTTTCATAGTTTAAAATGAAAGAGCACTGGACCTCAAATCTTGTATCTATCCCGAAGGAAAAACACAAGACTTTAAGATAAGACTCGATCAAACAAATTAAGGAAAGTATGACATACGTTTGGTCTGCGAAACCTTTATATTTGCCGACAAGTTCCCCTATTTAATATAAAAGATGAAATAGGGTTTATAGTAAGCTGGGTTAAGAGATGCTTCCTATAAGGGCAAGCCTCTATAGTTAATTACATCCTAAATGACAAAAGTCACTTAAGAAGACTCTCGATAAAAATTAGGAAATATTATCTTCAAGGAATTTCAAAGGATAGGACTTTTCAATGAAATCGGATGTAGAGGTGTGAAAGGGGATTGGTTCAAATTTCGAACATTTTATTGAAGAACTAGGGGATGTCATGGATCCAAAGGAGAACGCCGGTGACTTCCCAAGCTATCCTAATGTTTGGCTTCAGTTTGAGGAGAAGTATTTAGGTATTTCATTTTGCCGATTTTATTAGTTAGGGCTTACATTCATGTGAAATGATCACACAAATAGCCTGGAAGATGTGAGGATTAAGATTATGAAAAATGACAACCTCATCCTAATACGAGTTAGGGCTTATATTGTATAACATGGCTATACAAAGGCCTAAAGATAAGGTGAGGATTTACGTTGCATAAGCAAGCAACCTCAAAGTCCTAGGGCTTTTTTGTTTAAGTCTAAGGAAGGAAAATTGGTTTAGCTGGGGAAGACAGGTTTTGCTGTTGAAGATGGCTGTGCTGCCCACCATGCTGGCTCCAAGCTCCTTGCTACGACAAGTCTGAGTAATCTATTATGTCAAGTTATAATATCAAATCAGGTGGCCCTATGGTTGAAGTTCTTTAAATTTTATGAGGGCATATTAAAGTTGATTAGAGAGACATCGGTTAGGATCCTATGGTTCCCTCGTTCCGGCATCATTATTTTCTATTGGATTCACTTAGTTCAAATGAACTTACTAAAATATAACTTAATGAGTTCCATAATTTCATTTAAACCGTGGGAAGCCTCGTTGAGGTTACCTCCTCCTAGGGATTCCCGATCATCCGATAGAGAAATCTTAATTTAGTTGAAGTTGTGGTTTGTGTGATGTTTGTGATTAAGTTTTGAGTTATTTTATATTTTGAATGTTGTGGTGGTGAATTTTATCTTGCTTGATTTTGGTTTTGGTTTTGATTTTGGTTATTTGGCTATCCTAATGGTTTTAGTTTTCATGTAGGGTGACATCGTTGTTTAGCATGCAAATTTGCAGGTATAAAAGTACAATATAAAAGTATAAGAAAGACAACGTTGAAAACTGTAAAAGTGTACCTGGCGAGTCTTCTCGTTCCACCACCTGAAACTTAAAATGCATGTTAAGGGAGTTTATGAAGAGCAGGAAAGGTAAAATTATTGTAATTTTCCTAACCCTATGTCCTATCTTGGTGAGTCCTTAAAAGTTTAATTAAGGATGATTTCATTGAGCGAAGAATATTAAGTTTAATAGGCCTCTGAGGTAACCAACAAGTTAGGAGGGGGAAGCAGGTCCATGCCTCCCTCTCACCAACTGGTGAAAAGCCTCGAGTCCATTTAAACTTATTATGTTGCTTAATGGTTCATCCTGTAAATACCCTTATTACTCAGTGAACCCTGATGTCTCAATTATCCCTAAGAATAGGGTAATTATCACTTATCATTTAATTTGAAAATTATGTGGGTGAAGACCCTTAAAGAGGCCAGTTGGTGTAGTTTGCACTCTTAGCCAAATTTTTAAACCTAATTGGGCTTAGTGGTGTTTCAAGGATGTTTGATTTTATTATGTTTATTTCTCTAATGCTTGTTTAATCAATTTTTGATTTAGCCTAAGTCACCACTAAGCCCTTAAGACCTAGGTGAGTGTCTTGATTAGTTTTGAAAAGGGTTAAGCTTTAAGTGTCATGATTCATGATTTGGATTTTATTTGAAAATCAAGATAGGGGTATTAAATTGATTAATTATTGACTTCAAAAGTCATACCCCTAAGTCCAGGATCATTTAATTTTAATAAACTTCCAAATTTTAATAATTTAGAAATTTATTAATCTTAATTATGAAAGTGAGATTGATTTCTATCAATTAAACCCCCCTTGTGTTTCAAGCATCAAATAAATTGATTAAGATCAGAGGCTACCCATTCCCCTCTTTGAATTAGGCCTAAATGTTAATTAAGGCAAGATTTCCAAAAGTACACATTTGCCCCTAAGCCTCTAACACTTTATAACTTGTCAAATTCAATTCAAATGACTTTCAAATTTTTATCCTACCTCATTCATGGGTCAATTGAGGCATCAGAGGAGAAAATGTGATTTTTCAAAATTTAATTTAATTTATGTAATTATTTTCATGCAAAAAAAGGATTTTTCAAAGAAAATTCCTAACTTGACCAAGGTAAATTCTAATCCCTTGAAATTTTTACTGGAGGTAGACCTAAAACAAATAAGCCTTTCGATCAAATTTCATAGTTTTTTGAATTCTCTGTGATTTACTAGAATTAATTAAATTATTGGGTTATTTAATAAGAATAAAATATTTTAGGTGGTGAAAATTAAGTTTTGTATTTTTGAAAAATCTCTCTAAGGTCAGAGAACCAAGAGGAGCAAATATTATATATTTTTTATTTTTCTTTGATTTACTGGAATTATTTTAGTGAAAAACTCATTTTTAGCTTTTAAAGATTCTTTTTAAGTGTTCCTAAGTGATTAGGAAGCAATTTAGAACAGTTCCATGAGTTTTATTATTTTTGTGATTTTTATGAATTTTTAACTATTTAAATATTTAAAATAGGCTAAAAATCAAGTTTTTATTTTAAATACCAATTTATTTTTAGAAAATACCCCTAATCACAGAGAACTCAAAAAATAAAGTTTTATAATATTCTGAGTTTTATTTTTATTTTTAAAAATCATTTAAGTGTCAAAAGTGGTATTTATCTTTAAAAATCAACTTAAGTTGTCAAATGAACTCAAAACATTTTGAAATTTTTATGATGAGTTCTCTCAATCATATATCACGGCGGAGATAAAAAATAAAGTCATTTAAATGTTTATATTTTTCAAAAATAATTATTTTAGTGATTTAGTATTTGGGTAATTTAAGGATATTTTAAATGACTTGACCCATGAAATTCTTTGTAAAGGTTTCTCTAGTCATGGTAGACCTTCCAAAATTTCCTTAGGATTTTATAATCAATATGCTAATTTCCATGATTATTTTAAATAAATAATGTGGAAGATCTTGAAAAATATGGATCTTTAAATAGGAATCTCCTCTGACTTTGGAAAAATCAGAGGATGTTTCCCCTGATAGTGGTTACAACATGCCAAAATTCCTAGCCAAGGTGATGTGCCAATATGCATGGAGAATCAAATAATCTCAAATAGTGTTTAATTAATTAAAAATAAAATATGCATCAAATGGACTTGAAATTTATTCCACATTGTTCACCTCTGTTCACTGAGCAAGAGGCTATTTTTATTTTATTTTTGTGATTTTTCTACACAAAGTTATGAATTTTCTAAGTTAAGGGTATTTAAATAAATAAGAAAAGTCTATTTATCTATTTAAACCACGCGTGCTGACTAGATCCTAGGCAGCTTCGAAGGCATGCGTGGCACGCTCTGGTTTGACGCTGCCGTCCATGTAGCTTGCTGACTCAGCCCACTGTTTATGTCCCGAAGTGCTGTCCAGCTCGATCTCCCTCGTCCATTTGATACACGCTTGATCGAACGGCTCCCCTTCATCGTCCCTGATAGAATGATCCCATGCCCGTCCACACTAAAACCTTAAGATCTCAACCTAGACTCAACCAAATCACTTTGGTTTTGATCCTATGGACTCGTCTAAGTGAGACGAACACATCCATATGGTTAAAATACCATGAAATCAAGCGTAAGTAAATGGAGAATCAAAATAAGCTTGGGAGGAGGAGAAGTTTTATACCTTTGCTCTGATAAGGGAGGCTTCAATCATAGATGTTCGACACGTTTGTTGGGGTCCAAGAAGGATAGGGATTGAGTCCCTGGTTTTGGTGTAAGGCCTAGGTATGAATTTGACCAAGCTTTATTTCAGGTGTTGGTCTAGAGCTAT
>NEWO01000047.1:110201-140490 GCA_003013225.1 Phalaenopsis aphrodite
TGCTAACTGTAGAGTTATAGAAGTAGGTGAGACTTCTCCTAATCCTAATCTTTTGAAAATTGATAGAGGCATAAGATTAATGCTGGCTCCCAAGTCACATAAAGCTCTTCCTTAAAATTTTTCACCGATAGCACACGGTATAATGAAACTACCAGGATCTTTTAATTTTTCAGGAAGCTTTTTCTGAATAATTATACTATACTCTTCGCTAAGTGCAATAGTTTCATTATCTATGAACTTTGTTTTCTTATTCAGAATATCTTTGATGAATTTCATATAATTGGGCATCTGGTTTAAAGCTTCTACGAAGGGAATGTTTCTTGTTAACTTCTTAAGAATTTCTAAAAATTTGGGAAATTATTTATTCTGTTTGTGTTGCTTCAACCCTTAAGGAATCGGTGGTCGAGGCTTCTCCACAGTAATTTTCATTGATGTAAATGGATACTCTAAATCTGGGTACTCATGATCCTTTTCTTTTTCGGTATCCACTTTATCCACTTTCTCTTTTTCAATTTCTTTTTCTTTTTGCACTCTTGTCTCTAATTCTTTTCCACTTCGTAATTGAATAACCTTGATTTGTTCTTTTCCTTGATCTTTAGGATTTGGTTCCACAGTACTCAGAAAAAGTTCCTAATGTTCGGTTACTAAGCGCAGTAGTGATATGCGCTAATTGGTTTTTAATATTCTTAATAGCAGTTCCTTGATGTTGTAATTGACTTCCTTGAATCTGTAATAGATTTCCTTTATTCTGTAATTATTGAACCATGTTTAATATCAGATCTTCCACAGATAACTTCTTCTCTTTAATTTAAGTATTACTGTTAAATCCTGGAGGATAAAGAGGTCTATAGCTAATATTTCCCTGGTTGGATGAATTTCCTAATGGGTTCACTGAGCTGTTTGCCATTGTTGATTTGTAGAAGAATTTTTATTCCAATTAAAATCTTAATGATTCTTCCAATCTGGGTTATAATAGTTCGAATATGGGTTTTTCGGTCTATTAATAGCATTTAAGGTCTCATATGAAGGTTGAATATCTACAAATTGCCGAGATGAATTTTCTTGCATCATAAGAGCTGTTGAAGAATAATTCATCCCATAATGATCTAATTTCTTTGATATTGCAGCAATCTGCGAAGCTAACATAGATATTACATCAGAATCATGGATACTAGCAACTCTTTTAGGATTTACCCACTCAGAGGGCCATTGAAAATTGTTGGTAGCCATCTCTTCTATTAATGAATAAGCCTCGTCAAAAGGTTTTGACATTAGAGAACCACCAGCCGTAGCATCTATAATTGATCTAAGAGATCCCACTAATCCATTATAAAAAGTTTGAATTATTAACCAATCTGGTAACGAATGATGAGGACACTTCCTAAGAAGATCTTTAAATCTCTCCCAAGATTCATATATTGTCTCTCCATCAATCTGATAGAACGATGTTATGTCATTTCTTAGTTTAGCATTTTTGGATGGAGAGAAATATTTGGATAGAAATTTCTGTGAAAGTTCTCCCCAAGTTCTAATCGATCCAGGTGCTAACAAATTTAACCACATTTTAGCCTTATCCCTCAGTGAAAAAGGAAAAAAGGCTAAGTCTAACAGCATCATTTGAGACTCTGTCATATTTAAAAGTAGCACATAATTCTAAAAAACTAGCGAGGTGTAAATTAGGATCTTCATTTGTTGTACCTCCAAATTGATTGTTTTGTACCATTTGGATAATAATAGCTACATAAGGATTTTGGATAGATAAGTGAATCTCATCTGCTGTAGGATTTGCATAATCTCTTAGGGGTCTAAGTTGGTGTTCATTCTTTATTCCTTGATTGTTCAGGTTGTTTTCCATTGTATTAGATATTCTAGGTTTTCTTCTTAATTTTTTAATTCTTCTAAAAGTGTGTTTTAATTCCGAATCATAGGGTATAAGATTTTCAGCTCCAAATTTACGCATTTAATTTGAAATCAATACTCAGTAATATAATTAACTTAAAAATAAATATAAAAATAAGTTGCAATTTAAGTAAAAATTTCTAATAATCCTAATTTGTTCGTTACTCTGATCATAATTTTACTCACTCACTCAATCAATCCCCGACAACGGTGCCAAAAACTTTGCCGACTTATTTGTAAATCGACAAATACAATAATTTGATGGTGCTACTAGAAGATTTAATTTCCAGCAACGACATCCAAAGACTTGATCGAGACTTTATAGATGTGTCTGATTTGATTAAGATGTATAAATATAATATTCAATAATGTTAAAGTCGAATTTTTCAACGCAAGTATACGTATCACTCAAGTAATATAGGGCTCTAATGGAGTCTGAGATATCGATCCCACAGGGAGTAGTTTAGAATTACAAAATAAGACCTTTGAAAAGCAAGACTTTAATCACAACAATGACGTTCAATTTGCTTATCTCTCACTAATAGGCAATTGAAATAAATAGATAATTTTAATAACTAATAAATAACTAATGATATAAAGTAGGGTTTAATTGTGGTATTCAATATATAAGAAAACATCATTCTCCTTGTCAAGAAATTATAGTGAATGGATAAAATGAATTAGTTTAATTTATATTGTGTCAAATAAGAGCATACCTATTCTTTACCCTTTGGTCCAGGCATAAAGAACATTGACTAATCCTATGCTTGTTTACTGATTCTGCGGCTAGGCTGGGACGATATCGGCTTTCACTTCGGAGCAACCACGTTCCACTCACCTAAGGGCTAACATCTACACATCACCACCGAAATGATAGGACTGAATTGGGGATTTTAGTATGTCACTCTAAAATCTCCAATTCTTAGCCCGATAATAATATTCCCCTATTTATTTGCACCCAACTTCTAAGGGCTTTGACCTCCCTGAATCTTGGATGTAATCTTCACTTTAGTTGTAAAACTCAACATATTTTAACAAATCAATTGGCCAGATTGAAAGTAAATTAAGATCGAAGTGAAAAGATCATCACAATTTCTTAAACATTTTCATGGCTTCACCAATTCAAATCACCATTCCACAAATCTCGAGAGAAGAAGAAAGACAGAGAAAAACTACTCATAGTTCATGGGGAAAACACAACAAAACTCGGAATTCATATATAAAATCAAAGGCATACAAACTACAATAAGTAAATAACTTATCTATAAATTTTCCCTAAGAACACTCCTCAAAGTTCCTATGAATCTCTTCCTTTCTTTATAGCACACAGAATTCTTCTTTGAAGTATAAAGGAAGAAGAAATCTCTCACTTTCCCTTCACTCTTATAATTTCTCAAAGAAATTCTCACAATTGTTACACATTAATGTAGCCTCTCTAACCTCTAGGGCCTTTCTAACATCCATAACCTCCAGAGCCTCCTAAATTTCGGTCAAAATATTCTTTTAAAGTTGTGGATGAGCTTCCCCAAGAGTTACCTAAGCATCCCTTCAAAATTTGGCCTTATCCAAAGCTTGAGTAAGCATAACCGTCAATCTCGCCGTCGACGGCCTCAAGGGAGCCGTTGGCGGGCTTCTGAAGAATTTTGTCTTGTAGTCTCGGGAAAAACTTGCTGTCGGCGGGGTCGATGGTGTCGTCGGCGGCCTAGTTCAAATCTTCACATTTTGGTCTTTTTCGCTCCAAATTCGTTCCTTTTTGTATCATTTTGCTCCAATTACCCTAATTCATCATTCTTGCTACAAAACATCAAAAATATCTTTATTTAAAGTGCAATATCATTAAAAATAGTATAAAATAGGTATGAAAATCTCAACATAATTTTCTTTGGTCACCTGCCTTGATTTTCACATTATGTGAGCAGTGAGGAGTTGATTTTAGAATTGATGAGGAAAGGATTGAGCCTCTTAAACCTGATGGCCAAGAAATATTAAAACCTATGACATGTTGGATGGAGTACGGGAATTAGGAGTAGGGATTTTCCTTCTACTTTTAGCAGCCATACTCTCTAGGAAATTATGGAATAGATGATGTTCCAAAATGGAGATATTTTAAGGATGGAGAGCAGTATTAAAAAAATGGAGGCTAAGAATGCACATAATGATAATTTAATAAACAAAACGTTTGAATATGATGCTACATATGATGATGCTATGGTGAGATGCATGAGGGGTGACCATTCAGTACAGTTTCCTAGTCACCCTATCTTTACTCCTTATCAGCAGCAAAACTGTGAAATAGTAGAAGAAGTAGAAGAGGATGAATGAAGATGTCTACTTAGTCATAGTTCTAATCTTTTATTTAGTTTATTATTTTTTGCATTTTTTTGTTGTTGTTATTGTTTAGTTTGGTAAATGTGAAACTTTGATTTGTATTGAATGTTGTGTTTTTAACAATAATCTTTTGAGATGTTCTTGAATTGAAATTTATTTTAGGACTGTTATTTATCTTTAGTATTTTGTTGAACTTATTTTAGCTAAATCTTTCTTAGCAAATATTTTTATATATGTTATGTGCTATTTAATGTTTTAAGTCTTGTAGCTTTTCATATTAGCAGCTGCAATACTTCAGCGTTAAGTTTGAAAATCAGAACCTTCAACAAGTAAGTCTTTTCTTTATGTATTAATTGTTTTCTTTCATCTTGTAGTTTCAATTTTTTATGCTTAATCTTTTAAAAATTTAAATTTGGGGGGGAAGAAAAATTCATTTTTAAAACAAAGAAACTTAATTTTATTTGTCCTCAATGAGCTATATTTTAACATTTTTAATTTAACATGACCTGTGGTAGTAGAACCTAACTTTGGATAACTATTTTTTTGTTTCTAAATGTCTAGTAAGCTTAAGTAAAAACTTTCAATAATAAAGGTTAACTTTAGAGATTAAGGTAATTGGTATGAGAGAATAAGACTATGTTTTTTTATTTTATGTAAAGGAATTTGTATTTTTGAAGTATTAAGAACCTTGGAGTTTTATGAAAGAAGAAAAGAACGAAACTTTATGAAAAATCTTTAAAGCTAATATGAATTTCTTAAGTGAAGGAATGTGAAAAGTTTTTTACTTTAAGGAGAGGATAGTGAACTTCAATGTCATTAAAGGCTATTCAGAAATAGTAATCCTCACATAAAAGAAAAAAGAGAAAGGATTGAAAATGATCCTGAAAGAAAAGAAAAAGAAAAGAAAAGAAAAGAAAAGGATAATATGTGAGGAGAATCTTGAGGAGATGCCTAGTCAAAAATTGGTTTTCTTTGAATCAACTTAATGAAGAAGGATTGGGTACATTCTCTAAACTTGTATTTAAGTATTAGCATATTTACTAATAAAATTTTCATGAAGTTCTTTTTAGATGGATATTCTATGTGGCTTTAATATAACAATTTGCAATTTAATTAGAAAATAGTAGAGTATCAGAAATCTTAGACTTGATTGCTAAATATTCTTATACCTTTAGTATTAACTTGAGTTATTTTAAATTTTTTCTTGAGTTTTGCTATGATATTTAGCAGACCAAAATATGAGAATCTAGAAGTTAAATTCCCTACTATGAGTCATATTTTTATGTAGTAAAAGAGTTACTTGAGGACAAGTAACATTTAATTTTAGGAGATTTTGATACACTAAAAATATATGCATTTTTAGACTTATATGTTATGCTCACTTTTGGTGATATTGCATTTTAAAAGATAATAATTTTTATGTTTTATTGCAGGTTGATGATTTTTAGCACTTGAAGCAAAAAGTAAGCAAAATGGAAGTAAAAAAGGATGGAATTTGGAGTTAAAATGATGTTTTGGAAGAAAAACTAAGCGTCGATGGCGCTAGCATGGAGGAGTCTAGAATAGCGGGGGCGCCAACGACGCCAAACTAGGCACCGACGGTTCCATTTGATATTTAATAGAGAGCAAAAAAATTAATTTGGACCAAGGGCGCTGACGTCATCAATGTCGGTGCTGGGTGAATTTATAGAAAATCTGATGAATTTGGATGCTTTTTGAAGATTTATTGGATACACCTCTTGGAAAACTGACATTATGCTTTATTTAGAGCAAACAATTATTAGGAAAAGGGGGTGATAGTGTGTTATCAAGTCTTCTTGGGGTGCTTCTTTTTTAAAAATAGTTTATCTTTTAAAACACTTTTTAAACTGCCAAATCCTAGTTAAAATCAACACAAGTATACGTATCACTCAAGTAATAAAGGGCTCTAATGGAGACCTAGATATCGATCGCACACTAAACTTGGAAAATCCTTTAAATAAGTTTTTTAAATTATTTTAGAATTAAAAATACAAAAATAAGAGTAAAATGCAAATTTTGAATATTAAGTACTAAGGAAATACTACATAACATGCAGTTGAAAAACAAAGTTAACTAACTAAGAACTAAATTTTCAAAAGTTAAATTATGAAAACTAAGCAAAGTTTTTGTTTTGACAAAAAGTTCAAATTTAAGAAAGCATCATTCCCCTTTATAATGAGTACATGGATTGTGAAGAAATTGAAATCATTTAAAAATATACAAAAACTATTTTGGGCAAAATAGGAGCAATCATATTATTTAGCCTCTTCCGAATGTTAAGAATAAAATTGACTAATCCAGAGTTTGGTCTCTAATTCCGTGGTTAGACTAGGAGGATATAGGCTATCACTCCAGAGCTCCCACTACTCCCTCACATGAGGGTTAACAATCTCACATCAGTTTCCAATCAACTCGACCAAATTAAGGATTTTAATCTGTCACTTTAAAATCCCCAATTCTGCATCCAACAAAGTATATTTTCTTATTTATTTGCACCCAATCCCATTGTTGAGATACTCTCCCATGAAATCAAGTGTGGCTCTCCCTATGTTGTAAAAATCATATCTCTTTTTAGAACATATGTTTCTCAACTAGTTTTAACATTTCAATTGGTCAGATCAAAAAGTAAATGAAGATCAAAGTTCAATTCATCAGAAATTAATAGCATTTAAAACTGTAGAAAACAAAATCAGTTTTTTACAAAACCATATCTCAAAGTAGGGAGAATTTTATAGAAAACTAATCAGATATAAAAACAAGTTTACAAAACAAAAGAAATAAAAAACACAACTTATACCACAATCCTTCCTAAGTAAATCCTTAGAAGTTCTCTTCAGGCCTTTCTTTCTTTATAATCTCACTCAATTCTCTCTTAGAAGTGTAATGAAGAATAAATCTCTCACCTTCCCTCTCCTCTTATAATCCTAGAAGAAAATCTCCTCTTTTTTCCTCTTTCCTCTAATGCCAACATTCTCCCTCTCTCCCTTTCTCATCCTTATCTCTTCCTCTTAGAGTCTTCTCTTTTATTTTTGAGCTACCTTCATTTGAAAGGAATTCCAAATTCCCTTTAAAAGTTCCCTCCAAAAGTCAACTCTTTTGAACTCAAAAGATATGTCATTTGATTCAAGGGACATAACCCTTTATAAAAAAACCTTCCAAAGTGTCTAGATGCATTAATTTACTCCTATAGGTGTGTACAGCAAGTGTCCCTTAGAAAATTTATGCAAAATTCATCTTGAACAACCTTCATTTGCAAAAAGTCGTCTCTGGCGCATCATGCGCCAGAATCCCAAAATTCAATGTTTTTGCTCCAAATTTTGTCCTTTTTGCATTTTTTGCTCCAAATGCTAAAAATTGATATACCTGTAACAAAAACATGAAAATACTCTTTTTTAAAGCCCAATATGACCAAAAATAAGCATAAAATATGTGCTTAAGATAATATATTATTTTGGTACATCACACACTACTTTTCTAGTTACTTTAAGGCTTTCTGCTTGGGACGGTTGACATTCTTGCCCTACATCCTTCTCAATGGTGCATCGAGAACCCTTTCTACAAAAGCACAAACTAAGCCCCCCATTGGAGTTGTAACCTTTGACTGCAAGTGACCAACCCTTTCCATCTGGTCCTACACATCTAGAAGCATTTCTTCTTTCTTTCTCTTTAACGTAGAATTCTCTCTGGTACTGATTCTCAACAATGGTTGTAGCTCTTCTACTTCTTGGTCACTGACTATACTCTTCAGGGGGCCTTTGCAGTCAACATTGATATGACAATAGTCCAAATCAAAATTCACAACACTTTCCCTATGTTGACTTCTCTTTGGCATGTGCAATATTTAAACCATCTTTAAAGGAGTAGATCAAATTTTGACCTGACATTTTCTTGTGAAAGACAAGAAATCATCAGCTCGCTAAAATTCAAAATGAACAAGAACAATAACAAATTATCATTCAGTGGATTTTAAGATTATACGGGTACAAGCATTTCATTTGATTTAATTTAACAAAACTCAAAATTAAAGGGGGATTTAAGAGTGTAAATTTAGATTTTATTTCAATAAAATTGATCTAGTTACAAAATTTCAGACCCAGTTGCAGATGTTGGCCAAATAGCCATCCTCACAACAAGTATCATTTTCAAAATTCATCCTAGAGAATATTAAGTTGTATAATATTTATTCAAATATCACTTATTGACCGGTAACATGGGTCTTTCACCCTAAAAATCCATGAACTAGTAAGATCCCTAGTCAGCACTATAATAGTTAGGGCGTTGCCCGTTGAAAGCTGTCGGTCGCCGGAACTGAAATCTCGTGGCCTGCTTTGGAAATGCATTTTAATATATATATATATATATATATATATATATATATATATATATATATATATATATATATATATATATATATATATATATATATATATATATATATATATATATATAGTTTTAGAAAAATATGAAATCAAACAGATCTCATATCTTTCAAAATTTAGATGAAAGAACACTACACTTTAAGCTATCTGTCTATCTCAAAAATAACCACAAAACTTGAGGGTGAGACTCTATCAAACAAACTAAGAATATATGACATCTCTTATGTCTGCGAAACCATTTTTATTTGTAATATGACAAGTTTCCTTATTTAATATGAAAAATTAAATAGGGTTTATATAAAGCTGAGTTTGGAAAAAATTTCTATAAAGGCAAACCCTTATAGTTTATTGCATCTTAGATAACCAAAGTAACTTAAGAAAACTTTTGATAAAAATCAAGGGATATTGTCTTCAAGAATTTTAAAGGATAATACTTTTCAAAGAGATCTAATGAAGAGGTGTGAAATGATAATTACTTGAATTTGGAACATTCATTATAAAATCCAAACAAAGAAGAACTATAGGATGTTACGCATCTTGAGGAGAACCTCAGAGACTTCCCAAACTATCCTACTAGTTGACTACCATTTAGAGGAGGAAAATTTAAGTGTTTCATCCTGCCAATTTTATTAATTAGGGCTTACATTCTTGTGAAACAATCACAAAAATAGTCTGGAAGACATAAGGATTTAGGTCGTGACAGACAACCACCTTAGAATGCTACAACAGGTTAGGACTTAAATTGTATAGCAGATCTATACAAATGCCTAAAGATAAGGTTGAGGATTTATGTCATATTAGGAGGACAACCACAAAATTCTATGGCTTGTTCTTTAATTCTAAGGAATGGTTTATCTGATTTAGACATGTTCATATTTTTAAAATACAACCTTGAAACCACCTTTCCTATAATATGAACATAACTTTAGGAAACATTTTATTTAATATCATGACTTGATGCACTGAAAAACTTAAACTTGCCACGATCAGGAACTTGGAGCTAGCATTTTGGGCAACATGACCATCTTTAACAGCAAAACATATTCATATTATATTTAAATCATATTTTTTCAATCACCCAAACATGTTCGTTAGGATCAAAATTACCCATTTACCCATTGTTAACCCCAAATTTTGATTAAGGCACCAAAATCTAAAGTTAACCCTTTTCCTTTGGGGCTCTTCACCTCATAACCCATTAGTCAAACTTCAAATGACTTTGAGAATTTAGAGTGTCCTATCCATATGTCAATTAAAACATGAGAGGATAAAATGTTCTTTTTCAAAATCTAATTTAATTTAAATAATTATTTAAATTTAGAAAGAAGTATTTTCAAAGTTGATTTTACTTAACTACTTAAAATAAGATTTTTATTTATGAGAAAATCACTAGAGGTACCCTTATATCATAGAAACACTTAGAATAAATTTCATGATTTTTCGAATTAAATTTTTATTATTACTATTTAATTATTAAAAAGTTTTAATGATTTAATTAATTGGAAAATGATGTTTTAACTATAAAAATTATTTTTATATTCTTATTAAACTTCTCTGAGTTCAGAAAACTCAAAGAATCAATATTTGTATTTTTATGATTTTTAATTTATTTAGTATAATTAATTTTTATGAGAAAAATAAGGGAAAATATATTTTTAAGGTTTTAAAATTTATTTTTAACTTGGAAAAGTTAGGAAAACTATTTTAATGAGTCTCGAGTGATCAGGAGACCCTTATGCACATTTTACAATATTTTTGTATATTTTGAGATTTTTAATTATTTTTAGTTATTTTAAATTCAAAATATTGCTAAAAAATCAAGTATTTTCTCGAAAATAACTTTTACTTTTCCTAAGTGCCTCTAATCACAAGAAACTCAGAGGACCACTTTTCTTAATTTTCTAAAGTTTATTTAATTTATTATAATTACTTTGGTACAAAAATAAAAGGTTTCTTAGAAAATCAACTTTAGTGCTCAAACGTAATAAAATAGTTTTTGAATTTTACACTAGGTACACATGATTTTTTTACACAGTGTGGAATTGATTTTGTTAATTTTGTATTAGTATTTAATTTACATAAATTACTACAAGATATATACACTTAAGCAAATATAGAAATTTAAAAATTATTCAAGCCATCATGATATTTTTCCTAAGCGTTCCTAACCATAGGAAACTTATTAAAAATTTTCCCATATCTTTCCAAGTGATCTTTTAATTGGTATAATTAAAATAAGCCAAAATAGTCATCATAGATTGAAAATTAAGGTTAGAAGTATAGAGATGTTTTCTGACCTTAAAAAAATTAGAGGATATAGGCTCTGTCAAGGGGAACAAACCCTCAAAATTTCATGTCATGGTGAGCAATTTTGATAAATAAATAAAAATACTCCAGAGAGTATTTAATTGATTAAAAATCAAAGAGTAAGAAAATATTTTTTTATTTATTATCCACATTATTTTCCTATGTTCACCGAGCAAGAGGATATTTTTCTTTTATTTTTATGATTTTTTAAGAGAAAGATATGGAGTATTGAAGTTCATGCATTTAATTAATTCCAAAAAATCCATATTTTTCTATTTAAACGCCCGACACCAACTCATCCTACGGTAGCTCTAAACTCACACGCAGCACTATGCCATTTGACGCCACCATCCATGTTAGCTACCATGCGGCCCGTCTATTCACTCCAAGGGTTCATCCTGCTTGATCTCCTTCGTCCGTCCAATACGCGCGCGATCAGATGGCTCCCCATCATCATCCTAAATGACCTAACTCGAGAGTCGTTCACACTAAAACCATAAAATCTTTTCCTATACTCAATCAACTCTAATAATTTTGTTCCTATACATTCATCTACTCAAGAAGAGTATATCTATAAGTCTTATATGATATGAAATATAGTAAATACGTATGGAGAATCAAAATAGCCTCAAATGAGGGTTGAAGTTCAATACCTTTGCTTGAGAGGGGAGGTCAAAATCATATGGTTGTGGTAGCTTTGATTGGGTCCAGTGAACCTCCAGATGAAGTATTAGGTACTGGTGAATTATCTAAATTTGATTTTGACCAAGCTAGATTTTAGTTGTTTTTCTAGAGCTATGTTAAAGGCTGTATGAGAGGGGGCTTTTGTGGGGGATCAACTTGTCTTACTCTGGTGATGGTGGGATTACAGTTAATTGGAGTCTGGTCCACTGCGGAGGTGTGGAGAAATTTGTCCTGGTTTGAACTGAAATTTTGAGCTCAAAATGGGGCTCTTACAGTGGGAACCAAAGGGAGAAAGTGGTGGGATTGAGCTGAGCAGTTATTGGAGAGTCTCTGAAAGAAAATGGGCAGAGTTTCACCAAAAAATTTTCTTTCCTTCCCTTTTGGCCGTGGAGGAGTCAATTTAAGGACATGGCTGTCTGGTGAAGCTCAGGACTTGACAGTAGGTGCTAAGGCTTGTTGAGGTGGACCGAAGAAAAGCACTAGCACCCAATTGGAGTGAGCCAAGTCAAGGAAATCAAATTTTTGGTTTTTGCCATTTGGGCTCCTATGTGGTGACTGTTTCTGGTGGCTTAAGGGATGGCTGGCCAGGGTTCGGTCACCTCTTAGCTGAGGGAGGTCAGGAAAGGGTTAATTATGATTAACTCGCAATGGCAAGTGATGATGACAAAGTATTTTAAAAATAAGGCTAAATATGGCTAAGATCCCTTAAATCAAAGCATAATTGGTTTATTTCTCATGTAGCGGGTTTAAGTGGGCTTAGGCTGGTCAATAGAGTTCAAATGGTGGCTGTGGTGACATTAGTTTTGTCACTTTGGTACGACTAAGTCAATTTTGGTGATGGATTTCAAATTGGGTCAAATTATGTTAAAGTTGGGGTTGGGTTAGCTAGCCATGGTATTCAACCCAATTAGTCAATCAATTTTGTGTGGGTGATTGTCATGAGAGATTTATATAAGAATTGGAGTGGTTTTGAATTGATTTGGTGGGTCAATTTGATGGAATTTTG
This sequence comes from Phalaenopsis aphrodite, assembly GCA_003013225.1. Classification (NCBI taxonomy): domain Eukaryota; kingdom Viridiplantae; phylum Streptophyta; class Magnoliopsida; order Asparagales; family Orchidaceae; genus Phalaenopsis; species Phalaenopsis aphrodite. Next base: position 122,826 of record NEWO01000047.1, read on the forward strand.
GCATTTAGTCAATTTAGGGAGGTTGGGTTAGACTTGGGTTTAGGTTGGGATAGAGTTGGGCTAAGTCCAAATTGAGAGTTCAAAATGGTCTTGGGGAATATCATGAAGAGTTTCCAACAATAATTGAGTGACAATTTTGGTGTTTCAATTTGGTGGGATTTGGGCACATGGCTAAATTGGGGCAAATTTGGGGATTTTAGATTTGGGTTGAAATTGAGTGAAATTGAAGCTTGATCAAGGCCAATTGAGGGCTCAATTTGATTAGTAGGAACGTTAGGAAATTTTTGGGATCCAAATTTAGACAACTAAGTAGGCTATGAAATTATTTTAGGAAAAATTGGAGTTTTTTATATTTGGTTGAAATTGGGTACCAATGTGGGTCAATTTGACTAGGATTTGGTTTAAAGTGATCATAGACATGATCAATTTTAGTTTAAAATTGAAATTGGGGAAATTTTTGATGAAATTGAGGGACATCTGGGGTGAATTTGGAGAAATTAGCTCTTTTCAGGGGTAATTTGGGGATTTTTTTGGTCAAATATGGTCAAGTTGATCAAATTGGGTTTAATTTAGGGGTTCAAATTGGTTTTAGAGATGTTTGAGATGATTTTGAGGGTTTTGGGAAATTTTGGGCCATCAAGGGCATTTTTGTAATTTTGGCAAATTTTGGGTTATTTTGGTAATTTGAATAGATTTGGGGAGTTTTGAGCAATTTGGGTTATTTAAAAAGATTTGAGATGATTTTTGAACAAATTTGGGTAAAATTGGGAATTTTGGTCAAATTTGTGATTTAGGGGTGTTTTAGTAAAGGTGAGGTAACAACAACCCGATTTGAGCCTTGGACCAATGGAATCCTCTACTTTGGGCTTTTCATGTACTGATCAAAGCTAGACTTTAGCCCAGGGCTAGTGGGTTTAAGGGACCATCTACATGAGTCTCCCAAATGGTTAAGGGTTCAAAGCCAACCAGTTTTGATTTAGGTTTGTGAGTGGGTTGTGAGTGGGATGTGAGTGTAAGTGAGTGTATGAGAGTGTAAGTGAGTGTATTAGCTCTAAAACCACACCTAGGGTCAACCATAAGGCCCAACAAATTTACTGGGATGCCCCTTGAGCTCCCCCATCCTACTAAGTTCTAAAGGTTATGATCAACACGTGGAACTTCAAGTTGAGAAAAGGAAGGTTTAGGTTTTCTAATGGTGAGGGTTCCTTTTCTACTCCTCTAGGAATAGTAAACAGAAAAGTCCTATGGCTAGATCCTAGGCTACTAAAGAGGAAACTAGACCTCAAACAAAAGTGAGGTCAACAAATGGACCCCCAACAGGTGTGTTGGACAAGCACACCGCACATATTTGCATTGACCGGTGAGATCAATAAAACCAACACTGACTTCTAAGTCAACTGACCTAGAATGAAGTGCAGAATTAAGTGACAGTTGTTCCCACTGGTGAGTAATAGATACTCTTGCTAGGAAAAATAAATGAGATTTTGAGGACAATCGTCAGGCAAACTGGCAGTCCTAGAGAGGACTCGATTTGAGTTGAATATATTAAAGAAAGTTTGGATTTCAATTTAGAATTTCAAGGAGATGAAATTATGCATGAGGAAATCAAATTGAATAGAAAAAGCAAGCGTAGAAAAGGGAATAGAGCATCAAAGCCTATCCTAAATATGAGGATTTGAATAGGGCATCTAAGACATCCTCAAAAGTGGAAATGGGAATATGAAGTCTAAGGCTACCTCGACAGTGAGGATGGGAATAGGACATCTAAGCCTACCCCTGAAGTGATGATGGGAATAGGACGCTAAGCTTATCCTAAAGGTGGAATTAGGAATAGGACATCTAAGCATACCTCAAAGGTGGAAATGGGAATAGGACGTCTAAGCTTACCCCGATAGTGGAAATGGGGTGGAAAAAGGAATAGGACATCCAAGCTGACCCTGAAATGAAAAAGGGGCATAGGAAGTCTAAACCTACCCTGAAAGTGTAGATGGGAATATGATGTCTAACACTACCCTGAAAGTGGACATAGTTATAAGAAGTCTAAGCCTACCCTGAAGGTGGGAATGGGAATAAGATGTCTAAGCCTACCGTAAAAGTGTAGATGAAAATAGAATGTTTAAGCCTACCTCGAAAGTGGAAATAGGAATAGAACGTCTAAGCCTACCCCAAAAGTGGAAATGGGAGTAAGAAGTCTAAGTGGGAATAGGATGTCTAAGCTTGCCTCAAAAGTGTAGATGGAAATAGGACGTCTAAGCTTACCCCTAAAGTGTAGATAAGAATTAGAATTTAGGTACTGGCCCCAAGAATACATGATAGTAGCGTACAGAGTTTATGGTGTTAAGCTTATAGATTTATGAAATGTGAAAATTGACATTAGGGAGGAAGATTTATGAGATTTTGTGCAAAGTGTGAAACTCTATGGGATGTGAGGAAATTGGTGCAGATCAAGATAGTCGTGTTGCGCAAGCAAAGTGTAAGAAACCTCGAACTCGATAGAAACTAACTCAACAAATTTATTATTTTTTTGTTTTGTTGTCTTTATCACATTTAATTATCAAAATAGGTTTTTCAATATTTAAATTTTAGAAAGGATATTTTATTTAAATTTTGTAATCATCAATCAAATTTTTTTAATTGTTTCTTCTTTGTTCTTTATAATTCAGAACCAATGTATGGTTCTAGGGCTTTTTTATCCATAAGAAAAAAAGGAAATCCGACAAACATGTTGAAATCTGAAAGAGATTTCATTAATCTACTTCAAATCAGGTGTTACAGACTGAATACATGTTAAAAGCATCAAAAGAGATAATCGTGTTGAATACATCTGAAACATCATATGCTGAGTACAGATCATAAGTGCCGCTTTGGTACAGTACAAAAGGTAACAAAAACTGTCTATCTATCCTCTGTGGGGTGAGCTCCTGATCAAGCTGGCCTATTAAGCCACGCTCCTAGACAAGAGTTTCTTTTGCATGTACATAGAGGTGCAACCATCTCATAGCTTGTACGGTTGTAGCTCTTCCAATTTTGAATATGCTCGGAATCCATACGACATCTTATTATAATGGAAACTCCATAGTTTTGTACCACCTAAATGCAAAGCTTGGCGAAGTCGGCTCCGTTTCCCTCCAAAATTAGTACTGAACCCACCTGTAGTGGAATTGCAATTGATCCTTTGAACTCACCAGGCCCGACGACGTTGAGTTCTTTTCCGAACAAAATTGTACTTTTACTCATGAACGCGACCGTACAGAAAGGTCTAAAAAAATCATGGTGATCTATATGTGGGGAAATAGAATCTCCCTCTTCATAAATGTTGATGATACAACTGTTTAGAATGAAGTACGCTGGCAACACACTCAATTTGACCATCCTTTTTATCATCCACTTTATTGTGGTAGGCAATGCATCAACCTCATTGTGTCTTAAGATCCCGAGGGGTTCCCTTGCCTATCCTTGGTAAAATTGTAGCAACAATCACATTATATGGTTATCCAACCTTTTCCACGCATCCACCTTCATGGCTGTGAATAGGTTCTTTCCATCAGAAGACCAGCTTGACCTCTGTCTCTTAGGTCAAAAACGCAGTCAAGAATACTTCTTCCTTCACTTTCAAAAAAGACTCTGGTGTACTGTTCCAGACCTTCCATTATGTTGACAAATTTTCCTTATTTTTCCTAGTATAATTCAAAATCTCATCTTTTAACTCTATTCATCTTTTGCAGTTCTGCTGTGGGGATCCTCTGAGATCGTCGAGGCGGCTTGGTCATCTCCACCTATCTAGGATAACATTTCTGACTTAGCTCCATAGGTAATGCAATATTTTGCTCAGCATCTGGGTAAACTGGCTCCTGACGTCCCATTTAAGTTCTCGTAATGACACTTCCATTGCCCACTTGGAGAATTAATCCGTAGTGGCAACAATGAATCTATGTTGCTTATAGGATAAAGGGTCTATCAGACCTATTATGTCTTTACCCCAACACTTGAATGGTCACAAGGTGACGGTTGGGTTTAGCGTATTCTAAGGTTGGTGTAAGACCAACCTATGCACGTGGCAAAGGTGACACTTTATGGTTGTATCCATGCAATCTAACATCGCCACTGGCCAATAATACCCGAATTTCTTAGTCTTCATTTTCTTTTTTAGCCCTGATTCATGAGCACCACAGAATCCAAGGTGTACTTCTTTGACGATACTCTATGCTTCTGCTCTGTCTAGTCATGACAACCACATCTGATCGAACGATCTTCTAAAAATGACATCACCCATTAGAGCACATGGCATAGCTCTTGTCGTGATGTTGTATGCCTCAGATTTGTCTTCTGGCAACTTTCCAATCTGCAAATATTCTTTTAATGGCTTATACTAATCTTCTTTGATGTCAGGAACTGCAATAGCCATCCCTTCTTCTTTTCCAAGCTTGTGTAAATTTTCAAGATCGATCTGAGATAAAACTCGTCATCCATGTACTATAATGTCAATGGAATCCTCTCGTGGACCTGACAGTTCCTTGGAAAGTTTTGCTAGAGCGTCAGCATGGGCATTATCGCCTCAAGGAATCTAGTAGAGAGTAACACTAGGAGTTTCTTCAAGAAGCTCCATTGTGTATCAGTGGTATTCTGCTAGACTTAGCTTCAAAATCTTGTATTGTCTGACAACTTTTTAGATGACAAGCTGTGAGTCGCCATAGATGACAATATCTATTATATCCATCGTGATTGCCAATTCCAATCCAGTGATTAGTGCTTCATACTTATCTTCGTTGTTTGTGCATGGCTTTATCAAGTATGAGGAGAATCTCAAAATGCTCTTATCTAGCGTGATAAAATCAGACCAATTGCTACTTTTCCATTTATAACTATTCTTGATCCTTTGTCTTTTCGGGCTGAGGAAGCTCCATCAAAGTACATTTCCCAACATTGTGCACCAAAGAAATCCACTTGTAATACCTGTTCATTAGGTAACTCATCATTAAGAGGGGAACCAGTCAAAGGTGGTTGTGCTATGAGGAAATCTGCTAAAATTTTTCCCTTGATAACATGAAGGGGAACAAAAGTTAAATCAAACTGCAATAAAATCATTGACCATCTTGCCAAACATCCGGAAACTATTGGTCGAGTCATCAGATATTGCAATGGATTAACTTTAAAAGTAATTGTAATTTTATGAGAGAGCATGTATTTCCTAAGCATTTGGGCCTTGAAAATTAAAGCTAGACAATGTTTATCAATAGGTGGATACTTTATTTTCGTCGGTATTAGACATTGACTCAAGTAATAGAGCACATTTTCCTTACCCTAGTCATTAACTTATGCCAAAAAGGCTCCTAGAGAGTTGTCTGAGGCCGCCGTACAAAGTATGAACAGCTTTTGCGGGATAGAGGTTGCTAGAGCTGGACGTGTCAGTAAGTATTGTTTAACGTCCTCAAAGGCCTACTGACATTTCTCTTCCCAAACAAATTTGGCATCCTTTTTAATTAATGCTGAGAAGGGCTGACACCTACCTAAGAGATTATAAATAAAGTGTCTCAGATATGACAACTTTCTTGGAAAAGAGCGTAGCTATTTCAAATTTTTAGGAGGAGCCATTTCTAAGATAGTTTTAATCTTATCCAGGTCGATCTCGATTCATCGATGATGAACAATGAATCCTAGAAATTTCTCAGAGGTGACGCCAAAGGCGCATTTTAAGAAATTTAACTTGACATTATATTGTCGTAATCATTCGAACATGAACCTCAAATTGTACAAATGGCCTATTTTCTGTTTTCTCTTGATGACCAAATAATTCACGTAGCATTCCACTTGGTTGTGAATGAGGTTGTCAAAGATCCTTGTCAGAGCTCGTTGATATGTTGCTCCAACATTCTTTAACCCAAATGATATCACTGTATAGCAAAAAATCCCAATAGGTGTTCTGAAAGCTGTAAGTGATGCATCATCCAAAGCTATCTTGATTTAATTATATCCTAACGATCCATCCATGAAGGAGAAAATCTCATGTACGGAAGCAACGTCCACCATCCTTTCTAGTATCGACAATAGAAATTCATCTTTTGGACAAGCTTTGTTCAAATCCCTGAAGTCGACACATACACTGATTTGTACATTTTTCTTCTTAACTGGTACAAAATTGGCTAACCATGTAGGGTAGTGCTCTTCTCTTATAAAGTTAGTCTCTATCAATTTCTTTATCTTGATAATGACTTGTTGCTCTATTTTGAGGCGCATTCTTCTAGCAGCTTTCTTTACTGGGGTTATATCTTTTCCAACACGATTTTCTGAACTGCAGCTTTTAGGGATTATTTTAAAAGTTGATTTTACTTAACTATACAAAAATAAGATTTTTATTCATGAGAAAATTATTAGAGGTCCCCTTAGGTCAGATAAACACTTGGACAAAATTTTATGATTTTTTGAATTACGTTTTTATTATTACTATTTAATTATTAACAAATTTCAATAATTTAATTAAATAGAAAATGATGTTTTAATTATAAAAATTATTTTTATATTCTTATTAAACTTTTATGAGTTCAGAAAACTCAGAGAATCAAATTTTGTATTGTTATGATTTTTAATTTATTTGTTATAATTATTTTTAATGAGAAAAATAAGGAAAAATATATTTTTAAGGTTTTAAAATTCATTTTTAGCTTCGAAAAGTTAGGAAAAATATTTTAATGAGTCCTGAGTGATCAGGAGACCATTATGCACATTTTGAAATATTTTTCAATTTTTTGGGATTTTTTATTTTTTTAATTATTATAAATTCAAAATAAGACTCAAAAATCAAGTATTTTCTCAAAAATAACTTTCATTGTTACTAAGTGCCCCTCATCACAATGAACTCATAAAACTAATTGTCATAATTTTCCTAAGTATATTTAATTTATTGTAAATAGTTTCGTACAAAAATACATGGTTTCTTAGAAAATCAACTTTGGTACTCAAACTTAATCAAATAATTTTTGAATTTTTATAAAGGGTACAAATGATTTTTATACAGAGTGTGGAATTAATTTTGTTAATTTTTTATTTATATTTAATCTACTAAATTACTACAAAATATATACACTTAAGCAAATATAAAAAATTATAAAATTATTCAAGCCATCATGTATTTTTCATAAGCTTCTCTTAGCATAATAAACCTACTAAAATTATTCCCATAATTTTCCAAGTGATCTTTTAATTTATATAATTAAAATCAGCCAAAATAGTCATCTTAACTTGAAAATTAGGGTTATAAGCATAAGTATGTTCTCTGACCTTGGAAAAATTAGAGGATATAGCCTCTATCATGATGAATAAACTCTCAAAATTTCAAGCCATAGTGAGTAATCTTTGATCATAATGAATTAAATACTTTAGAGAGTATTTAATTAACTAAAAAAATCAGGGAGTAAGAAATTTATTTTTTTTTTAGTCCACATTATTTTCCTTTGTTCACGGAGCAAGAGGATATTTTTCTTTTATTTTTATGATTTTTCTAGAGAAAGATATGGAATTTTAAAGTTCAAGCATTTAATTATTTTAAAAAATTCCATATTTTTCTATTTAAATGTGCATCGCCAACTCATCCTACGGTAGCCTCGAGCATTGATTAGTCACTTGATTTGTCCTGTCGGATTTTTAAATCCATGATCCAGAATTACTTTTTTATTTTCAAGTAAACTATTAAATCGAGTACTAGTCCTGAAGCTGACAAATTTTTGTTCATCATAATCTACTTATTTTTTCCTTTGCTCATTCTAGGGGCCATGGTAAATCTAAAAAAAATTGATAAAAAGTCCAAATAAATTTATTAAAATTCTGAAAATCACAATGTCTTTAAACTTAAATCTACTAAGTAAGAGTTATTCACTAAAGGATTTTCTCAAAATCTCTTAAAAAAATTCCAAAATTTTTTTATCTCCATAATGTGAGATAAATCCTTGGTGAAAACATAAATTTTTTAGTTTAAAGTGTAGCTCTTACCTAGAGAAGATGAAATCTGAAGTTCCTTTGCCTTGAAATTGCAGCAAATCCGACCAAATGCAAGCCATATGTGCAGAAATCGGAGGTTGAAGGTGACTCAAAGGGTAAAAATGGTGTTTTACTGTGCAAATCACAAATTTTAAGGGGTTTAGGCTATTCTCCGGTCGACGTCACCATAGGCACCCATGCTAGTGTTGTCGACGCTGAAGGCTTAAAAATTCCATTTTTCGACTTTTTTAATTTTTAATTTCCATTCAATTTTCTCCAAATTCTTTGTAGTATTTTTAAACACAAATTTTTATCTAACAATAATTCACAAACAAATATTTCATGAACAATCATTTTCACAAACAACAACAAACTAACTTTTTTATATGAAAATACACTTTTTATAAATACATTTTTTTAATGACACTTTTATACTCATATAGAAAACTAAATTATAAATTAACATCAAAATAAAGCCACAAGACTAAATTCTAACACAAAACTATACCCACAATCAAAGTTCATAATTCTAAAGCAAAACAAATTAAATAAAATCCACACAATAATATTAAATACATAAATATTTTACACTAATAGACAGTTCAAATTCTTCAATTATTCTGCCTCATCTTCAGTGTTTTGTCATCCTCTAATATCTCTCATAGACTAAAATTGAAAGTACAGATCATAAAAAGGTCAGTACAAGAATTGATAAGTCAAATTTTCTTCAATTTATTCTTTTTCTTTAAACATCCGCACTAATCCTGCTTAATGTTCCTGTATGATAAAAATTTGCCTTCATCCTACAATCTATGTGATTGAAAAGGTACTTTAGTTCTTCTATTGCATTCATTGTACTACGAAGTTCTCTTTCAATCTTTTCAGTTTCTTTTCCATAGCAAGTGAACTTACAATTGTTGGTGGCATCAATTGAGTTGAAGCATGTGATGAATGATGAAAGATAGCATCTAATGCTTCATTCCCATTCCCAACATAATTATCATCAATAGGAATCATGGGCTCCCCAAGGTAATAAAACTTTTTCTCAACTTTCATATGGAACTTGAGATTGACTGCAAAGTAGGAAAATTGTGGAAGGATGCCTAAATCTAGGAATTGCCCATTCATAATAATACCCATAAGAGATTTAAAAATGATAGATCCTACATCAAGGGGTTTTTCCATTTGAATGCAATAATTTAAAATAGTACTTTCTTTGGTGAGTCTACTAATCTTCACAGTAGAGAGAGTAATTTTGCAGAAATGAAGAAATGTCATTGCTTCGACATTGGATTAAGTGATGAAATGGAGAAACTAACATATCCCTCATCTCGCATTTCTCAAATATCACTTTCATCCGTCAAAAAATTATAGACATCTTGCATCAAATATTTGGTAAGGATAAAATTTGTATAATGACAGACTGAAACGTTTTCTATCAAATACAACTCATTAATTCACGCCAGAGTAAATGGTACAACCTTACCTCATACGAAGACTACTCCTTAGGTAATTCCATGTAAGTTGACCTAGAATCCCTTCACCATTGGTACAACAACTACAGTAGTAGTGTAGCACAGAACTTCTCATCGTCTTTGAATAATGATTTTATCAATCAAAGAACATAGATTAATCAATCCATGATTGATAAAGCCTCTCTCCTTGATCAATCTCTTCTTCGTCATAACTTTGTCATATAATCTCTACGCATTAAAACTGATAAACTTTCTTCTATTAAACACTCCATACCTGGAAGTATTTCTGGAATTAAAGGCCATGGAAGTCGAAAATAATGAATTTTTAGTCATCTAAGGCAGTTTTTAGGACTTTAAAAACGCCTCCCGTCAGTTATTATGGAGCAAAATCCTGTCAAATTCGTCCTGAACCGTCAAACTATTACCGACGCCGATGGCGATGTCAGCCCCATGGTCAGTTTAGCGAGCACCATCGGCGCTAGTGGCCAAAATTGCGACTTTTCATTTATTAAATTAGATTCCTAATTTTCCTCCAATACCACTATTTTTCTTAATTTATAATATAAAAAATTGTGTAGGATTATTATGTCCTAATATATAAAACACTTATCAAACAAAAAAGTAATATATATATATATATATATATATATATATATATATATATGGGTTGCCACACATGAAGCTCTTGGTTTAACGTCGTCAGCCCGACGTACCATTTGATTAGTTGGGTTGACTTAACATTAAAACTTCTTTAAATTGTGGTGTGTGCCCTTCATAATAATGTTTCAATCGATGCTCATAAAATTTAAATATCTTTCTGGTGTTAGCATATTGAATAACAAGAGTTCCATGATGATAAACTTTAATTACCTTAAATGGTCCTAACCATCTGGATTTCAGCTTTCCTAGAAATAATCTCAATTTTGTATTATATTATAAAACGTCTTGTCCAAGTTCAAACAACTTTTTAATAATCTTTTGATCATGCTATACTTTCATTTTCTCTATATTGATTTTTGCATTATCATATGCTTCATTTCTAATCTTCTTAAGTTCATTGCGTTGCAATAATCTTTTCTCACCAATATCTTCTAGATTAAAATTAAATTTCTTAATAGCCCAAAATGCCTCATACTCCAAATCTATTGGTAAGTGGCATGTTTTTCCAAAAGTAAGTCTTTATGGGGACATTCCTATAGGAGTTTTATAAGCAGTTTTGTATGCTCATAATGCACTATTTAATCTAGCAGACAAACCAATTTATAAGGTTTTACAACTTTTTCTAAAATTCATTTAATTTCACAATTTGATATCTCTACTTGACCGCTAGTTGGAGAAAGATAAGCAGTAGAGAATCTATGCAGAATATCATATTTCTTAATCAATGTTTTGATTCACTTATTCCTAAAATGAGATCCTCCACCAGCAATAATTACTCTCGGCATTCTATATTTTGTAAAAATATTTTTAATTAAAAATTTTGAAACACTCAGAGCATCACATCTGGGTACATCATTAGCTTCAATCCATTTGGACATATAATAACAACAAGTAATTTATATAAATTTGCAAAAGAAGGCATAAATGTTCCCATAAAATTTAATCCCCACACTTCAAAAATTTCAACTTCTAATGTGTAATTTAGAGGCATTTCATTTCTTCTAGAAATATTTCCTACTATTTGACATTGATCGCATGTTTAAATATATTCATTAATATCTCGAAAAAATGTAGGCTAAAAAAATCCATCTTACAAAATCTTATATGGAGTTCTATTTGTTCCAAAATGTCCTTCAAATTCAGAATCATGACATCTTTCAATTATCTGTTGAGTTTCCTCATAAGGCACACATCTTCTAATAATTAGATATTTACATTGTTTATATAAAATGTAATTTTGAATCATAATAAATTTCTTTAATTGTACATTTTTTAAATTAGGTGGTAAGATATCACTTACAATAAAATTTATTATATTAGTATACCAAGGTGCATTCATTTCATCAATACTATATAGTTGTTCATTGGGGAAATTTTCTAAAATTTCATTTAAAAAATTAGTTAATATTTTTTTCTTTCTAGTATAGACAAATGATCAACTATTTGATTATCATTTCTCTTTCTATCAACTACGTAAAATCAAACTCTTGCAATAGAAGTATCCATCTAAATAATCTTAGGTTAGCATCATTCTTTTGCATCAATTACTTAATAGCAGAATATCTGTATGCACTATACATTTAGTTCCAATTAAGTAAGGTCTAAATTTATCGAAGGCATTAAAAATAGTTAATAACTCTTTTTAAGCAGTAGTGTAGTTAATTTGAGCATCATTTAGAGTTTAACGAGCATAATATATTACTTTAAAAACTTTATTGTGTCTTTGTCTTAAAACAACCCCAATAACATAATCACTAGCATAGAACATTATTTCAAATGGTTTTTTCCATTTATGTAGAACTGTTACACGTGCAATGATTAACTTTTCTTTCAATAATTCCTATGTTTTTATGCATTCCTCATTAAAATCAAATTTCGTATCTTTTTCTAAAAGTTGGCATAATGGCTTAGTTATTTTAAAAAAGTTTTTATGTAGCGCCTGTAGAAACCGACATGTCCTAGAAAACTTCTTGCCCCTTTAATATTAGTAGGAGGAGGTAATTTTTCAATAACTTCAATTTTCGCAGGATTTACTTCCATGTAATTTTAAGAAATTTTATGCCCAAGTATAATACCTCTTGCAACCATAAATTGACATTTTTCCCAATTTAGTATTATGTTGATTCTTTCACATACATCCAAAACTTTTTTTAAATTATTTAAACATAATTCAAATGATGTTCTGAATACATAAAAATCATCCATAAACACTTCCATTCCATTTTCAATAAAATTGCTAAAAATTGACATCATACATCTTTGAAATGTTGCAGGTGCATTACATAGTCCAAAAGACATTCTACAAAAAGAACATGTACCATATGAGTTAGTAAATGTTGTTTTCTTTTGATCCTTTGGAGCAATTGGAATTTGGTGATACCCAGTATATCCATCTAAAAAGTAATAATATTTATTTCCAGCAAATCTATCCAACATTTGGTCTAGAAAGGGTAAAGGAAAGTGATCTTTTCTGGTGGCCATATTTAATTTTCTATAGTCAATATAAATTCACCAACCAGTAACTTATCTTATAAGAATTAATTCATTTTTCTCATTTTCTTCAACGGTCACTCCTCCTTTCTTTGGAACACAGTGAAGTGGACTTACCCAAGCACTGTCTGAAATAGGATATATAATTCCAGCGTCTAACCATTTTAAAATTTCTTTTTAACAACTTCTTTCATTATTGGGTTTAATCTCCTTTAAGGATCAACTTTAGGTTTGTATTGTTCATCTAATAGAATTCTATGCATACAAATAGAAGGGTTAATTCCTTAAATATCTGCTAAAGTCCATCCAAAAGCTTTTTTATATCTTTTTAACATTTCTATTAATTTTTGTTCTTGAATTTTAGTTAACTCAGAAGATACAATAACAGGCAATGTATATGACTCTCTTAAAAATATATATTATAAATGGGCAGGTAATATTATTAGTTCAAGTTCAGGGGGTTTAATACTTGAAGGAATATGTTTTTTATTATCATTTTCCATCAAGCTAAAGTTTCAAATTTGTCCTGAATATAATCCAAATCCTATTGTCTTATCTCATCCTTATTCTTAAAAAATTCTTCTTGCTTTAATTTGTCTTCAAACTCCTTAAATTGTTCATTACTCTGATACTCAGTTACTCTCATTCTGAAACATTCATTAAATTTTTATATTGCAGTATATTTCATAGCTTTGGCAATATTAAATTTTACTTCTGGATCATTAACTCTCATTATTAATTCTCCTTTTTGTACATCTATCACAGCTCTCCCTTTTGCAGGAAATGGTCTCCCAAAAGTAATAAGAATCTTTTTATCTTCCTCCATATCTAATACTATAAAGTCTACATGGAAAATAAATATATCTGCTTTTACTAATACATCATTTATAACTCTGTTTGAATAAGTTATTGATCAATTAGCTAACTGAAGAGTTACAGTTGTAGGGGAAACCTCTCCCAACTCTAAATGTTCAAAGATCAATAGAGGCATAAGATTGATACTCACTCCGAAATCAAATATAGCTTTTCTAAAAAAGTTTTCACCAATAGCATAAGGTATAGTAAAACTACCAATATCTTTTAATTTTTCAGGGAGATTTTTTTGAATAATAGCACTACACTCTGCACTGAGTGCAACAGTCTCACGATCTGTAAACCTCCTTTTCTTGTTTAGTATATTCTTCATAAAGTTCGTATAACTTGACATTTGTTCCAAAGCCTCAACAAAAGGAATATTTATCGTTAACTTCTTAAGGATTTCCAAATATTTTGTAAATTGTTTATCTTTATTCTTCTACTTCAATCTTTGAGAAAATGGAGGTAATGGTTTTTCTAAAGGACCTTTTATTTGCTCATTTTAATTTTGGTCACTTTCAATTTATTCCTTCTCTTCATCAACTTCAATTTCTCTTTAGATCCTTGTTTTAAGTTATTTTCCACTTGGTAATTGAATAGCTTTAATTTGCTCCTTATTTTGATCTTTTTCATTAACTTCCACAGTACTCTGAAGAATTCAAGAAGGTCTGTTACCCAGTGTAGTAGCAATATGTCATACTTGATTTTCAATATTTCTATTAGCAGCCCCTTTATTCTATATTTAATTTCCCATGTTCAACATTACTTATTCAATTGTCAACTTCTTTTCCTTAACTTGTGGGTTAGGGTTAGAGTTAAATCCTGGAGAACAATAAGGTCAGAAATTAGAATTTCCTTAGTTGTTCAAATTTTTAGAGGGATTGACTGAATTGTCATAATTATTCCAACTAAAATTAGGGTGATTTTTCCATCCAATGTTATAATAATTAGAATAGGGATTGTTATTTCAATTATTTATAGCATTTAAAGTTTCATAAGATGATTGAGTTTCAATTACCTGCCTAAGTGAATTTTCCTTTAATATTGGGGGCATTTGAGAATAGTTCACTCAACTTTGATCAAACTTTTTCAAAATAGCAGCAATTTAAGATGTTAAAATATAAATTGCATCAGATTCATGAATACTAGCTACTCTTCTAGGATTTACATATTCAGAGGGCCATTGGAATTTATTAGTATACATTTCTTAGATTAAAGAGTATGCTTCATAAAAAGGTTTTCACATTAGTGATCCACCTATAGCAGCATCAATAATAGATCTAAGTTATCCCACTAATTCATTATAAAGTACTTGAATTATTAACCAATTTGTTAAAGCATGGTGTGGACATTTTCTAAGAAGATCTTTAAATCTTTCTCAAGCTTTGTATATTAATTTCCCTTCAAATTGAAAAAAAAAGATGTAATATCATTTCTAAGCTTAACACTTTTTTACGTTGAAAAATATTTAGCCACTAATTTTTGTGATAGTTCTCCCCAAGTTCTAATAGATCCAGATGCTAATGAATTTAGCCAAGCTTTAGCATTATCTCTTAATGAAAAAGGAAAAATTCTAAGCCTAACAACATCATTAGACACTCTGTCATATTTAGAAGTAGCACAAACTTCAAGAAAACTAGCAAGATGTAAGTTGGGATCTTCAGTAGGTGTTCCTCCAAATTGATTATGTTGATCATTTGGATAATAACAGGTTTAAGCTCAAATTAATTAGCAGCAACAACAGGATGTTAAATAATCAAGTGAAGTTCATCTGCTGTCAGATTAGCATAATCTTTTAATGGTCTTTGTTGATTTTCATTTATTTGATTATCTATGTTATTCTCTATTTCATTTAAAATTTTAATTTCTTTTTGTTATTTTCAATTGTTTCTAATACTACGTTCTAATTATGAATTGTATGGTACTAAACCTTCAGAACAAGTATTTCACATATACAAATATGATAAGCAAAGAAAATACTCTTAAATAAAAATATATGTCTTTTTGGATTTGTTATTTCTTTTTTTTAATTTTTTATATAATTATCTCTAAATATCCTAATTTATCAAATATATTTAATTTACTGTTACCTTCTCCAGCAATGGTGCCATAAACTTGATCCCGAGAAAATATAGTTGTGTAGAATTTATATAAATTTTACTCCTCTATGTAACGATGCCAAAAGCTTGATGCAATATTTATGATTAAGAAAATTAAGAAATTAATTTTGGGATTCTACACAAATATATGTATCATTATCAAGTAATAAATGACTTTCTATTTAAACCCCAATTATCAATCCCACAGGGAAGTGTTAAATATGAAGTAATAAATTTATTAGCAAATTCACAAAAAGTAAAAATAAATTACTGTCACTAATTTTGAATGTAAAAATAAACAAACTAAATTATTTAACTATTAGCAAAATTGAAATTTAAAGCTTACATACTAGCTACTAAACCACTAAACTACTGAACTATAATATATTTAACTATGTTTATGTGATGAAGATTTCTTATGTGAAAAAACATCTTTCACACTACAATAGATTTTAGTAAAATGAGATAAGTTAAATGGTTATAATATGTATTGTTCCAAATAGGAGCAGTTTTAATTCTCTACCCTGATACCGTGTTATAGAAAATCATTGGCTAATCCCAGGTTTAGTCCCTAAATCCGTGGCTAGGCCACGAGGATACTGGCTCCCACTCCAGAGCCCCCACTTCCCTTCATCTGAAGGCTAACTTTCACTTTAATTTTTATACACTAAGACCGAATTTAAAATTTTAGTCTGTCACCCTAAAATCTCTAATTCCACACCCACCAATGTATATTTCCCTATTTATTTACACATAACTCCATGAACAAAATACTCCTTCATGGAATCAAATATGATCCTCACTCTATTGTAGAACTCATATTCCATTTCTTGGATCATATGTTTCACAACACATTTTAACAATTCAATTGGCCAGATTGAAATGTAAATTAAGTTCAGAGTTGAAAAATCATCACAATTTATTTTATATTGTAATATTGGCACATCCATACTATCTCTTCTTTTCACCATATCTTGGAGTAGAGCGAAAGAGAAAGAAAACTACTCAGACTTCATGAGAAAGATACAAAAAAACATAAATTTTATATATAAAATAAAGTTCATATAACACTAATAAATAAACAACACTTATCTGAAACTCTTTCTCAAAGCAAATCCCTTGTATCCTCTCCTAAGAAATGCAAGAAAAAGAAATCTCTCAGTTTTCTCCTTCTCCAACACTCTTAGAGAAAAATTCACACCTAATCTCACCCCAAAAACTCTAAATTGTTAAAGAAATATCACTAATAGACTCCTCAATAGTGGTGGAATGAAGATGAAAAAAGTGTATGGAGGCGAGGTGTGGCGAAAAAGTGCAAGTAAGAATGAGGAGGAGCGCCTTTTCTGATTAATTTTGGCCCCAAATAGAGCCTAGAGTCGGTTCTCCAATATGTGCATCCAAAAACTCTTCAAAAAGCATCCAAATTTGTCGAATCTTCTAGAAACTGGGTTTGAAACGACATTGGTGTCGTCAACACCAGAGACCATTAAATTAAGTCCTCTTTCTCTGTCAAAAGGCGTCGTCGGTGCTGCTTCTGGCGCCGTCAGCCCTGAGAAAAATCCATCATCTATTATGTATGTCTGCATCGTCGGTGTTGAGTATTTCTTCTAAAACACCATTTTGATTCCAAATTCCATACTTTTTGCTTCCTTTTTGCTTCAAGTCCTAAAAATCAATAACCTGCAAGAAAACATAAAAAGACTTTCCATTAAAGTGTAATATTACAAAAAATGAGTATAAAATATGGGTCTAAAAATGCATATAATTTTGGTGTATCATGCAGCAACTTCACAACATACATCACCCAGGTGGAACTAGTTAACCAACACACCTATCGGGGATCTGATCCAACACAACAAGCAAAAGCCCTAAAGGACTCTTGAACCGCTCTGTTTAAAGGTCAATAAACAAATGATTCAGGAATAAAAAAGAATTGATCGTATTTGCCCAAGAAAGAAATTAACAAAGCATGCTAACCAAAGAAGGGTAATCTGATCCTTGAGAGACATGGACACATTACTGATATATGAAGACAAGACTTTCTGATTAAAATAGAGAGTAAAATTATTCCCTAGTGGTGTTGCCAAAAAATTGTCGGACTCTAAATTAGTAAGA
>NEWO01000047.1:159911-170014 GCA_003013225.1 Phalaenopsis aphrodite
TCAATATTCTTGATAGCAGTTCCTTGATTTTGTATCTGGTTTCTTTGAATTTGTAATTGATTTCCTTGATTCTGCAATTGTTGACCCATGCTTAATATCATCTCTTCCAATGAAAACTTCTTTTACTTAAATTGAGTTTTACTGTTAAATCTTGGAGGATAAAAAGGTCTATAATTAACATTTCCTTGGTTGGATGAATTTCCTGATGGGTTCACTGGGTTGTTCTCTCATTGTTGATTTGTAGAAGAATTGTTATTTCAATAAAAATTAGGATGATTCTTCTAACCTGGATTATAATAGTTTGAATAAAGATTTTTGGGTCTATTGCTAATCGCATTTAAAGTCTCATACGCAGGTTGAACATCCACAAATTGCCCAGATGAATTCTCTTCCATCATAGTAGGTGTTGGAGAATAATTCATTCCGTAATGATCTAATTTTCTTTGATATTGCAGCAATATATGAAGCTAACATAGATATTGCATCAGAATCGTGGATACTAGCTACTCTTTTAGGATTTATCCTTTTAGAGGGTCATTGAAAATTGTAGGTAGCCATCCTTTTTATTTAACGAATAAGCCTCATCAAAATGTTTTGACATTAAAGAACCACCAGCCACAGCATCTATAATCGATCTAAGAGATCCCACTAAACCATTATAAAAAGTTTAAATTATCAACCAATCTGGTAACGAATGATGAGGTCACTTCCTAAGAAGATCTTTAAATCTCTCTCAAGCGTCATATATTGACTCTCCATCAATCTGACAAAATGATGTTATGTCATTTCTAAGTTTAGCAGTTTTTGATGGAGGGAAATATTTGGATAGAAATTTCTGTCAAAGTTCTCCCCAAGTTTTAATAGATTCAGGTGCTAACAAATTTAACCACATCTTAGCTTTATCCCTAAGTGAAAAAGGAAAAAGTCTAAGTCTAACAACATCGTTCGAAACTCTGTCATATTTAAAGGTAGCACAAAGTTCTAAAAAACTGGCGAAGTGTAAATTAGGATCTTCATTTGGTGTACCTTTGAATTGATTATTTTGTACCATTTGGATAATAGGAGGTTTAAGCTCAAATGAATTATCAGCTACATAAGGATTTTTGATAGATGAGTGAATTTCATCAGCTGCAGGATTCGTATAATCTCGTAGAGGACTAGGTTGATGTTCATTTTCTATTACTTGATTATTCACGTTGTTTTCCATTGTGTCAGGATTTCTAGGTTCTTTTCTTGGTTTTCTAATTCTTCTAACAGTGCGTTCTAATTTTGAATCGTAGAGTATAATATTTTCAGGTCAGTCACTCTTAATTAACTAATTTTACTAATCGTAGCCTATAAGATTTTCAAGTCTGTCACTCTTAATTAACTAATTCTACTTATAAGATTTTCTAATTCCAATTTGTGGGAAATTGAAATAAATATGTAATTTTAACAAACTCTTAATTAACTAATTCTACTAATAATTTTTTTAATGTGAAGTTCAATATATAAGAAAGCATCCTTCTCCTTGTCAATAAATTAAAGTGAATGGATAAAGCGAATTAGTTCAAATTGTATTGTGCCAAATAGAAGCATGCCTATTCTTTCCCGATTGGTCCAGGCATAAAGAACATTGACTAATCACATGCTTGGTTACTGAATCTGCAACTAGGTTGGGAGGATACCGGCTCTTACTTCGGAGCTCCCACGTTCCCCTCGCCTGAGGGCTAATATCTACACTTCAGCACCCAAATGATAGGACCAATTTGAGGATTTTAGTCTGTCACTCTAAAATCTCTAATTTTACGCCTGATAATTTTATTTTACTATTTATTAGCACCAAACTTTCAAGGACTTTGACCTCCCTAAATCTTAGATGTAATATTCACTTTAGTTGTAAAACTCAACATATTTTAACAAATTAATTGGCCAGATTGAAAGTAAATTAAGATCGAAGTGAAAAGATCATCACAAATTCTTTAACTATCTTATGGCTCAACCAATTCAAATCACCATTTCAAAAAATCTCAAGACAAGGAGAAAGATAGAGAAAACTACTCAGAACTCATTGAGAAGATACGATAAAACTTAGAACTTATATATAAAAGCAAGGTCATACAAACTTCAATAAGTAAATACCACTTTTCTTTAATTCCTCCACAAGCAAACTCCTTGAAGTTCCTCTAAATCTCTTCTTTTCTTTACANCTTCTTGATTGTTAAATCTCATAGTTAATTCTCCCTTTTGAACATCTCTCATAGCTTTTCCAGTAGCTATAAAAGGTCTCCTTAAAATTATAGGTATATCTTTATCTTCCGCCATATCTAAAACAATGAAATCCACAATTTCACATAATTGGACATTTGCCCTAAAGCTTCTACAAAGGGAATATTTACCGTTAATTTCTTAAGAATTTATAAAAACTTTAAGAATTGTTTATCCTTTTTGTGTTGCTTCAATCTTTGAGGAAATGATGGTGGAGGTTTCTCCACAGTAATTTTCATTGGTGTAAGTGGATATTCTAAATCTGGGTTTTCATGATCCTTTTCTTTCTCCATAGCCACTTTCTCTTTTTCTATTTCCATTTCTTTCTGCAGTCTTATTTCCAATTCTTTTCCACTTCGTAATTATATCACTTTTATGTGTTATTTCCATTGATCTTTAGGATTTGGTTCCACAGTACTATTAGTAGTTCCCAATGTTCGGTTACTAAGCGCAGTAGTCATATGCCCTAATTGGTTTTCAATATTCTTGATAGCAGTTCTTTTATTTTGTATCTGGTTTCTTTGAATTTGTAATTGATTTCCTTGATTCTGCAATTGTTGACCCATGTTTAATATCATCTCTTCCATAGAAAACTTCTTTTCCTTAAATTGAGTGTTACTGTTAAATCCTAGATGATAAAAAGGTCTATAATTAACATTTCCTTGGTTGGATGAATTGCCCGATGGGTTCACTGAGTTGTTCTCCCATTGTTGATTTGTAGAAGAATTGTTATTCCAATAAAAATTAAGATGATTCTTCCAGCCTGGATTATAATAGTTTGAATAAAGATTTTTGGGTTTATTGTTAATCGCATTTAAGGTCTCATACGAAGGTTGAACATCCACAAATTGCCCAGATGAATTCTCTTCCATCATAGTAGGTGTTGGAGAATAATTCATTCCATAATGATCTAATTTCCTTGATATTCTAGCAATCTGCGAAGCTAACATAGATATTACATCAGAATCATAGATACTAGCTACTCTTTTAGGATTTATCCTTTCAGAGGGCCATTGAAAATTATAGGTAGCCATCTCTTTTATTAACGAATAAGCCTCATCAAAATGTTTTGACATTAAAGAACCACCAGCTACAGCATCTATAATCGATCTAAAAGATCCAACTAAACCATTATAAAAAGTTTAAATTATCAACCAATCTGGTAATGAATGATGAGGGAACTTTCTAAGAAGATCTTTAAATCTCCCCCAAGCTTCATATATTGACTCTCCATCCATCTGACAAAATGATGTTATGTCATTTCTAAGTTTAGCAGTTTTGGATGGAGGGAAATATTTGGATAGAAATTTCTGTCAAAGTTCTCCCCAAGTTTTAATAGATCCAGGTGCTAACAAATTTAACCACATCTTAGCTTTATCCCTAAGTGAAAAAGGAAAATGTCTAAGTCTAACAACATCGTTCGAAACTCTGTCATATTTAAAGGTAGCACAAAGTTCTAAAAAACTAGCGAAGTGTAAATTAGGATCTTCATTTGGTGTACCTTTGAATTGGTTATTTTTTACCATTTGGATAATAGAAGGTTTAAGCTCAAATGAATTATCAGCTACATCAAGATTTTCGATAGATGAGTGAATTTCATCAGCTGCAGGATTCGCATAATCTCGTAGAGGCCTAGGTTGATGATCATTTTCTATTACTTGATTATTCACATTGTTTTCCATTGTGTCAGGATTTCTAGGTTCTTTTCTTGGTTTTCTAATTCTTCTAACAATGTGTTCTAATTTTGAATCGTAGAGTATAATATTTTCAGGTCAGTCACTCTTAATTAACTAATTCTACTAATCATAGCGTATAAGATTTTCAGGTCTGTCACTCTTAATTAACTAATTCTACTTATAAGATTTTCTAATTCCAAATTGTAGGAAATTGAAATTAATATGTAATTTTAACAAACTCTTAATTAACTAATTCTACTAATAAATTTTCTAATGTGAAGCTCAATATATAAGAAAGCATCCTTCTCCTTGTCAATAAATTAAAGTGAATGGATAAAGAGAATTAGTTCAAATTGTATTGCGCCAAATAGGAGCATGTCTATTCTTTCCCCTTTGGTCCAGGCATAAAGAACATTGACTAATCTCATGCTTGGTTACTGAATCTGCAACTAGGTTGTGAGGATACCAGCTCTCACTTCGGAGCTCCCACGTTCCCCTCGCCTGAGGGCTAATATCTACACTTCAACACCCAAATGATAGGACCAAATTGAGGATTTTAGTCTGCCACTCTAAAATCTCCAATTTTACGCCTGATAATTTTATTTTACTATTTCTTAGCACCAAACTTTCATGGAATTTGACCTCCCTAAATCTTGGATGTAATCTTCACTTTAGTTGTAAAACTCAACATATTTTAACAAATTAATTGGCCAGATTGAAAGTAAATTAAGATCGAAGTGAAAAGTTCATCACAACTTCTTTAACTATCTTATGGCTCAACCACTTCAAATCACCATTTCAAAAAATCTCAAGACAAGGAGAAAGATAGAGAAAATTACTCAGAACTCATAGAGAAGATACGACAAAACTTAGAACTTATATATAAAAGCAAGGTCATACAAACTTCAATAAGTAAATACCACTTTTCTTTAATTCCTCCACAAGCAAACTCCTTGAAGTTCCTCTAAATCTCTTCTTTTCTTTACAGCACACAAAATTCTTTTTCAAAGCGGCAAGGGGAAGAAATCTCTCACTTTTCCTCCACTCTTACAATCTCTCAAAGAATTCCTCACAATACTAACCCTAAATTAAACTCTTTACACTCTACAAACAAAAAAAACTCAGCGGACACCACCACGGGGCTCCACTTTTTTCGGTCCAAATGTTTCTCTTAAAGTTATAAAAGAGTTTTCCAAGAGTTTCCTAAGAGTCTCATCAAAAATTGTCCACATTCAATGCACCTATTAAGAGAACCACCGTTCTCACCGTCGACGGCCTCAATGGCGTCGTCGGGGTCCTTCTAGAATATTTTATTCTGGACTCTCAGGAAAAAACCCATCGTCAGTTCCGTTGGGGTCGCTGTCGGTGCCCTAGTTCAAACCTTCATATTTTGGTCCTTTTTGCTCGAAATTCGCTCCTTTTTGCATCTTTTTGCTCCAATGACCATAATTCAAGATACCTGCAACAAAACATAAAAAATACTCTTCTTTAAAGTGCAATATCATGAATATTAGTATAAAATAGGTATGAAAATTTCAACATTATTTTTTTAATCATCGCTCCGCCATTTTACGCCGCCACATGAATCAGCGCCTAGTCAGTCTATGATTTATGCACCATTCCATTATCTGAATTCATCTCGATTGTCCTCTAAATAAATGTGAAAATGGATGACATTCATCCATCTTCCCCAAGTGATCTAACCTGAGAACTGTCCAATTTAAAGCTCTAAGATCTTGTTCAATACTTAATGAAATTTCTTGAGGTTTGTTCCTACACCTTCATCTAGTTCAGACGAACCAATTTATATGGTCACATGCTCATCATGAAATTAAAATTTTCTTCACAAAAGCCCAAACTGAGCTCGACTGAGGGGAAAAAGAGCTATACTTTTGTCTGAGAGGGTAGGCCTCAATCAGATTCTTGGAGAAGCTTTAGTGGAGCTCGATGAACCTCCTCGAGTTATTGGATTCCTTTGGTGAATGCTCTAAGCAAGAATTCCTCCAACAGGTGTGGATGCCTTGGTCTATGATTTGATTAGAGTGCTCTGGAGATAGGACATTCTGTGGGGTTCTTCTAATTTTATTCTGGGGATAGTGAGAAGCTTGTTAATCTGAGATTTTGTGGATATTCAAGCAAAGGCCAGAAAGTGCCCTGTTTTTGAGGTCTAAAATTGAGCTCAAACAGTGGGGAAGATGGGTTGGATGGGTTTAATGGGCCTTAGAGAAGCTCTGGAAGCAATTTAGCATAGTTTCTCTTAATTTTTGTGCACTATCCTCTTTTTGACATGGAAGGGGTTGATTTAAATAGAGGAGCTCAGGGCTTCAAGAGGGTTGGCCAGTGGGTGCAAAGTGTAGCTTGGGTGGAGGGAAGAGAAGCTCTAATGTTCAATGGGAGTGAGTTAAGTCAGAGAGTTATAAATTTCATTTTTTTTCCATGGGGAGCTCTCAAATTCTTTGTATTCAAGCGACTTGGTCGACCGACAAGGACAGGGGAGGTAGCTAGGGTGATGAAGGGAGCTAGAGGAAGCTTAATGGTGATTTGCACTGAGGTTTGATATTTTGTGGCAAAGATATTTTGGATTTAGTCATTTTAGGAAGAAAATCCCATAATTTATGGAACCCTTGGTTTATGACTCATGTAGGTTGTGCTAGGTGGATCTAGCTCAGCTCATAGAGTCCAAATAGAGGTTGTCGTAACCATCATTTGGTCAATTTGAATGGATTAGGTTAAGTTTGGGGTTTGGGTTCAAATTTGGGCTTTTGGTTTGGACTTTAGTCTAGGTTGTGCTTAGGTCAAGATTTCGGTTAATTGAATGATTAAACTCATTTTGATGATTTTCTTGAGAAATTTGTAAAAGGAATTAGATGATTTTCAATTTATTTGGGGGGTTCAATTTAGTGGAATTTGGTTCATGTTCAGTTTTGGGGCATTTGAGCTAAACTTGGGTTTGAATTGGGGTAGGGTTGTGATTTGTGTTAATTGAAGGTTAAAATTGGTCCAAGAGATTGTGATGAATATTTTAGATATCAATTGGGTGGAAATTGTGGAGTTATGAAGTTTAATTTGGGAGATTTTGAATTTTGGGGCAAAATTAGGGGTTTTGAGATTTGGGTTCGAATTGGGTTTGATATTGTGTTCAATTGTGCTTGGATTTAGTCTCAATTAGGATTTCATATGAAGAATTTTTATTTATAATTGAAATTGGGTGAGATTGAAGTCAATTTTGGGGAAATTTGAGGTGATTTGGGGAATATAGGCATTTAGGGGCAAATTGGGGATTTTGGTCAAAAGAGGTCAATTTGGTCAAATTGGGCTCAATTGAGTAAATAAAATTTATTTTGGAGACATTTGAGAGATTTTAGAGATTTTGAGAATTTTTTAAATTTTTGGGGTATGAAAGGCATTTTGGCAATTCTGACAATTTTGGTGGTATTTTGAAGATTTTGGAAATTTTGTGGTGTTTTGGGCAATTTAAATGATTTGAAATGGTTAGGATCTTTTTTGAAGAAAAATAGGGAATTTTGGGATTTTTTTTTGAAAATTTAGGGTTTTAGGCGCAATTTGGTAATTTTGGAAAAGTTTGGGGCTAAAAGACAAAAAGTGGAAATTTTGGTAAGATTGTGTTTCAATTGAGAATTCTAATCATGAGGCCACCCTATTAAGCCATGAGACCATGGGAACCCCAATTATGGATCTTCCATGTGCTGGTCTTAGCTAAACCCTAGCATAGGGCTAAGGGTTTGGGGGACCACCCACATGAGTTTTCAAAAGAAGTAAGGAATCAGGCTAGGCATGTTTGGTTAAGGGTTAGGGTTGTGAGTGTAGGTGAATGGTATCAAGTGTGTGTGTGAAAGACTGACCAAGACCACACCACCCAGGGCTAACCCTAAGGCCAAACAGTTCTATGGGGACTCCTCTTGAGCTCCCCGATGTTGAATCCACCTACTAAGCGCTAGAGGTCAGAACCAATAAGTGGAACTTCAAGATGAGCCAGGAAAAGTCTTAGAATTTCTAATGGTGATGGTTTATTTACTAGTCCTCTAGGAATAATCAACAAGAAAGTCCAATGGTTAGATCATAGGCTTCCAAGAAAGAAACTAGACCTCAACCAAAAGTGAGGTTAACAAGTTGCAATGCTTTGTCAAGTCTGCTGCATTTCCTTTCAAACTTAGCACTGAACCAATCAATGGTGAATCTTAACTAACCACTTGAATTCTTTGGGGCCAACAATCTCCATTTCTTTGTCGAACCGGATGTTGCTCTAGCTCATGAACGAAACTATGCAAAATGATTTGACGAATTTGTGAAGATCAATGTAGGGAGGTGCGCAGCCTCCTTACTCATAGATATTGATGAAGCAACTATTTGGAATATAATCTGCTGGTAATATACTCTACTCACCATCCTTTTGATCATTCTCTTAATTATGGATGACATAGGATCCAATTCATTATATCTCAAAATGCCTGGGAGTTTCCCTTACCTGTCCTTAATAAAATTATAACATCACCCACATTGGATGGTTATTCTTCCCTTTTCACACATCCATTTCTATGGCTCGAAATATGTTTTTTTCTTCAACAAATAGCTCGTTCTGTTTTGCTCAGATAAAAAGCACAGTCGAGAATCTTTCTTTCATCACTTTTTGAAAATACTCTGGTGTGTAGCTCAAGTCCTTCCAGGATATTAACAAACTTTCCATTGATTTCTTCATAGTTTTCAAATTCTTGCGTCTGGACCCTGCTCATCTTCTCCATCTTTGACTTACGGATTCTATGCAGCTATCGAGGATGCTCCTCTAACTCTGCCTCTGAAGTGATCCATGACTGTTGTGGCTCGACAAAACTTTCCTTAAATATGGCACCACATATGGATGCTCCACATTTCTCAATATATTGGAGGCAGCTATATATTCCTCAAATTATCTATAACACTCCAGGTGGAGGTTGTTACACTCTAGACATTCTATAAAAGCCCTCATGAATGTTGTGGTTCACATGATCTCTGAATCACACGTAGGGCATTGATCCCAAAACTGCTTACATGCAATAGCAAAACAAGAATTCTGATTATATTTTTCACTTATATTTTCTTATTTCACAACAAAACCAAAAACTTGATCCTGAAGGAAAATAAGAATTTAACTTTTAATTTAAATATATTTTGATACTAAAAAAGTATATGTATCGTTATCAAGTAATATAGGACTTTTTGATTAAGACCTGAATATCGAACCCATAAGGAAGATATCCAATATGCACATTTTGGAAAACTTTCTATTTTTAAAAAGATAATTATTTAAACTAAAGATGTTTTTGCAATAATAAAATTTTAAATATTTCTGGTAATTTTAACATTTTGACAAAAACCAAAAATACTTAAAAACATAACCTGAGTTTTTGTAGAAGAAAAACACTAAATATGAGAAAATCTTTCTCCTTATCATGAATTAATAATAAGGAAATGAATTCTATTGTAGAAGTATGCATATTTTGTTGTGTCAAATAGGAGCAATATTATTCTTTACCCTTACTAGAGATGCTATAAGGAACATTGACTAATTTAAATTTTGAATAGTTCTGAAGGCCGGCTAGACAAGGAAGATACTAGCTCTCACTCTAGAGTTCACTCAATTCCCTCAACCTGGGGGGTAATATCTCGTATCAAAACCTAAAACAATAAACCATGTTGGAATCTTTAACCAGTCACTTTAAAGTCCTCTAAATCTATACCCTTCAATGAATATTTCCTTATTTATTGGCACTCAATCATATGAACTACATTCTCATTCATACAACCTCATGTGATTCTTTCTAATTGTTGTCTGAGACAATACCATCACGGTTTTTACTTGTTCTCACAACAAATTTTAACATATGGATTGGCCAAATCAAGAAGTAAATGAAGTATATGGATTTGAATCATCACAACTTCTTCCAACATTAAAGATCAATACTCTCCACAACTTTGACAGTGACTTTATTTATGCAATAAAATATAAGATAAATATGGACGTATTAAATATTCAATAATTGTAAAGTCATACTTATCAACACAAGTATACGTATCGCTCAAGTAATATATGGCTCTAATGGGGTCCTAGATATCGATCCCACAGGGAGTAGTTTAGAATTACGGACTAAGACTTTAGAAAAGCAATACTTTAATCACAACAAC
>NEWO01000047.1:170454-181171 GCA_003013225.1 Phalaenopsis aphrodite
AGATCATCACAATTTCTTAAACAATTTCATGGCTTTACCAATTCAAATCACTATTTCAAAACTCTTGAGATAAGGAGAAAGACAAAAAAAACTACTCAAAACTCATGGGAAAACACAACAAAACTTGTAATTCATATATAAAATCAAAGTCATACAAACTACAACAAGTAAATAACTTATCTCTAATTTCTCCCCAAGAACACTCCTCGAAGTTCCTCTGAATCTCTTCCATTCTTTACAGCACACAAAATTCCTTTTCAAAGTAACAAGGAGCAAGAAATCTCTCACTTTCCCTCCACTCTTACAATCTCTCGAAGAAATCCTCACAATTATTACACACTAATGGAAAATTTATACACTCTAGGACCTCTCTAACTTTCAGCCAAAATGTTCTTTTAAAGTTGTGGATGAGCTTTCCTGTTGCCTAAGCATCTCTTCAAAATTTGGCCTTATCTAAAGCTTGAGTAGGCATAACCGTCGATCTCGCCGACGGCGCCCTCGAGGCCGCCGACGGCGGGCTTTTGAAGAATTTTGTCATATAGTCTCGTGAAAAACTCGCCGTCGGTGAAGCGTAGTGGGTGGCCTGGTTCAAATCTCCACATTTTGTTTCTCTTCGCTCCAAATTTGCTCTTTTTTACATCTTTTTGCTCCAATGACCCCTAAGTCATCATTCCTGCAACAAAACATAAAAAATACCTTTCTTTAAAGTACAATATCATTAAAAATAGCATAAATATGTATGAAAATCTCAACATATATTCCTTTGGTCAAAATCCCTCAAACTTAACTAATACTTGTTCTCAAGTAATTTTTAGTAATATATAAAAGTTATGATCTAATGCAGTAACGCTTTACTTCAGAAATACTATACGTTTGACTTAAATAAATATCATAGTGAGATTTTCAAGAAAAATTCAAGTAATTGAATTAACTCTGTAGCCACAAGATTATGTAGTCATCAAGTTTAAGAGTTCTAGTCTTCTATTTATTTCAAGAATGACTATAGGTTGTAATATTAACTCACTTAGAATATTCAAGAGATAGGAACTTTATGAGAACTCCACTAGTAAATGATCTAATTCCATAAATATAAGTTCAGAAATGTATTTAAGTTTTCCCTTTAGGTAGGTCCAGTGAAGCCAATTTTTTATTAGGCATATCCTCAAGCTTCTCCTCACTTCCATAATTTTTCTTTTTTTTTTCTTTTTCATTTGGATTGCTTTCAATCCTATATATATATTTCTTTTCTTTTCAGGGATTATTTTCAATCCTTTCTTTTTCCATTTTCAAGTGAGGATTACTATATGTGGATAGCCTTTAATGATTTTGAACTTCACTTTTCTTTCCCTAAATTTGAAACTCAAAGCATTTCTTTACCTTATAAATATTTCATAGTTTTTACATCATTGAGCCCCAATCTTTTCTTCTCAAATGAATTTCCAGATTCTTAATACTTCAAAATATAGTTTCATTTACTTTAAATAGTTAACTATAACCTTATTCTCTTATACTAAATATCTTAAATTACAAAAATTAATTTTCATTACAAAAATATTTCTTTAAATCTACCATAATATTTAAATAGTTGCAAAAAAAAATATAGTTACCTGAATTAAATTCACTACATGAATCATATAAATAATTCTAGAAAATATTGAAATAGAGGACATCTAATAGTTATTATTTTTCTTCCCTCACCCAAACTTAAATTTTTAAATATAAAATAATACATGTGGAAAGAAAAACTATAAATATAAATCATACCACAGTATTGTAGGCATTTCAATCATTCAAAAATTTCTGTAGGTCTTCTCAAGTTTTTACTTCACCTGGTCTGTAATATTAGGAGCTTTCTATACATATAAATCGTTAGAGGAATTTATGGGTAACGAAATTTTGAAATAAGTATAAAACTGAAACATTAAAAAAGCACAATATTTCCTAACACAATCACAATACTAAATAATTAAAACTTAAAAATACGAAATGAAAACCACATTACTATCCACAATTCTACTTAATATCTAAACTACACATGCACATTTAACTACCACACTAACTTTATAAAAATTAAAATTATCCAAGTATACAAAAAGAAAGTCCAAATACATAAACATTCATTTCTATCACAAAAGGATTACATAAAATAAATATACAAACATAAGTACATCAATTTCATTCTATATTAAAATCCCAAGCTATATCTTCATCGCCTTGATCAACAGGTGGATTGGGTTGATACTGAGTATATCGGAGGCATTCAAAAAATGTAACATCAGGCTCTCCTCTATAGTGTCAAGCCTGAGCTTCATAATAGGCTACCTCAAAATTTTAATGCCTCTGCAGGTACTCACTATCATGATCGTGTCGATGTTCTAAATCTTCAATCCTTTCACTTATCAATTTTATGCTCTTCCGCTATAAGGTCAACTCATTCATCAAATCAGAGAGGGTAGGGGAACTAGAAGGTGGAAGGTCATAACTTGTAGAGGGGACATCTCTACTTGTAGAAGGTTCTTGACTTCTACTCCCAATTCTCCATTTCTCATGGGATTCATAAGTCTTCAAATTAGTTTTACTAATGGTTTTCATAGGATAAACCCATTCTTCATCTCCAAATTCTACGCCATAAAGTTTGCAAATTGTATAAATAAGTCCAGGAAGTCCTAGACCTCCACTAGTCTCACTCCTTGCCGTAGTCAATATATTCCTAAGAATTATTCTCCCCATATTTATAGTACTACTATTCTAAATTCATAAATTCAGAATAGTTGTATCTCTAGTTACTTCACTATGGTGATAGGTCGGTAACAGAATATATGAAATGAAATAATGTCACGCCTTGGAGGTGGCATTTAGCATAAAAGCAGAAAAATTTACCCGTTATCGCTGCTTTATCTTCCATGTTCATTTCCCATCAGTGAGAAAGTTGATCACATCATTGAGGGGGCCTTCCATTGTACTAAAGGATTCATATTGGCAGCTGTAAGAGTTTTTTTAGCTTAGAGTGAAGCTCTTACCTAGAGATGATCAAATCTGGTGTCAAAAGGCCTTGAAATCACCTCCTAATCCAAGATCTCTCAAACACTAGGTTGAAAATGGCATTTTTAGGAGGAAGGGGATGATGAACAGTGGCGGTTGACTGGTCAAAATCGCGGTTAAAGGTGTTTTTCGTGAGCTCGTCGTCGGTGGGGTCAATGGCACAGTCGGTGCGCTCAATTGGAATTTAAATCCTAAGTCTTGGGAAAACCTCGCCGTCGACGGCAATGAGGGCATCGTCCGCGGGTTCTATTAATTTTGTCTAAATTCTAGATTTTTGCAATTTTGATCAATGCCAAGCCTAAACGACATCCGTTTAATCATTATAGACATAACTTTAAAAAACTAAATGATGTACTTAGCACATAAAAACTTTCACAACACAAAACATCACATTTATATATAAATTCCAAGAGGTACAATATACGTTACAGAACACACCTATGTTTGGTATTTTCTCAACCCCAATACATTAATTCATCGTCACAATCCAAGCCACAACACTCAAAACACTGAAAACAAAACATCCTATGCTTAGTCTCAACTATACAGAGATCTAAAAGCATAACTCTAAAGCAAAGCAAATACAAAGTTCAAATCAAAATACATAGATAGACAGATAAGTAGTAATATAAATATACTAATCCTCAGACTCGGTACTCGATTCTCCTCTGAGATCACCCATTGATTGCACATGAGTGAAGAGGTTGTAGAAGGTTCGGAATGGAAAATCTTCAGTAGAATCCTCCTCTATCAATTTCATCATCCTCATCAGTCGTATCAAACTATCTTCTAAATGTCCAGAGTGCTCAAAATGTTCTTTCATCCTCCAGTCTAAATGATCGAAGAAATTGAAGATATTATTAATCGCATTCATGACATTTTGTACCTCTTTTTCCAATTTCTTGATTCAGGTCAGGATCACCAGAAACTTATCAGCGACTAAGGGTTGAACTGGCAGTGAATTCTAAGACGCTTGGTCTAATATAATTGCCATGTTAGTTTCATCTTCAAAAACTAAGAATCTTTCAGTTGGATCCAAAGACTTCCAAGGTAGCAGTACCTTTTCCCAATTTTCATAGGACACTTGGAACTGACTGTAAAGTGAGAAAATTGTGGAGGGGTGTCCAAGCCCATAAATTGATTCATGAATGATCAGGCCCAAAACTGACTTCACAATTATAGATCAATGTCGATCGGCAGTCCCCATTGGATGCAGTAATTCAAAATGACACTTAATTTATGAACTTTACTGATCTTCATTGTTGGTAACAGTTTTGCAGAAATGAAAAAGTGCCAATGTTTCAAAACGAGATTCAGAAGTGTTGCAGAAAAAACTAACATACTCGTTTTCTCTTGTTTCCCAATCTTTAGTTTCATCCGTTAAATATTGGTAAATCTCATTTATCTGGTTTCTCGTTGGAACGAAATTGGAATAGTGGCAGACAAGAACATTCTCTATCATATATAATTCATTGATCCGTGCAGGAGTGAAAGTGATCCATCTTCCTCGCACATAAACAAATCCTTGGTTGATTCCATGTAAATTTGCGTAAAATTCTTTTACCACAGGAACCATTACAGCGGTAGTAGTGTATCACAACAGCACCCTTCTTCACAGCACTATCGTTTCTTCAATATCCGTTGGGGGATTATTCAATCCGTGATTTATGAATCCTCGTTATTTGTTCAATCGTTTCTTCATCAGCAACTTGTTGAAGATTTGCTACGCTTCTGCACTATTAAACTTTTTCCCATTGAAAACTTGCATTTTGGGATTATCAGAGGAACTGGATGCCATAAGAATGAAATTGGTAGAGTTTCACTTCATTTTTTGAGGGAAAATATGCACTAGAATTCAAATTTTTGAGTTTAAAAAGACAATTCCCGCCTAAAAACCACCAAAAACTGCCATTTGAACCCGCATAACCGTCAATTCACCGGTCTCTCCGTTCGCGGGGTCGATGACGCCGTCGGTGAGCCTTTGTATTAATTTTGTCTAGACTCTCGGGAAAAACCCGTACCCGTCGTCGTCGCCCAAGGCAAAATTTGTATAGTTTAGGCATAATGTATCTAGTGAAAATATTTTTCATTCTTGATAATCATTCTAGGCATTCCGTATCTAGTGAAAATATTTTTCATTCTTGATAATCATTCTAGGCATTCCGTATCAGTGATAATCATTCTAGGCATTTCATATCTAGTGAAATATTTTTCATTAAAAATCTTAAAATACCTTTAGCGTCACAACGTGGTAAAGCTTGTGCTTCAATCCACTTAGAAATGTAGTCAACTGCAATTAATATATATAAGTTCCTAAATGAAAGAATAAATGGTCCCATAAAATCTAATCCCCAAACGTCAAAGATCTCAACTTCTAACATGAAATTCAGAGGCATTTCATTTCTAGATATATTGCCTACTTGTTGACCTAGATCACAAGTTTTTATGTATCTATAAATATCTCTAAAGATGGTAGGCCAATAAAATCTAGCTTGTAAAATTTTATAAGCAGTTTTATCAATCCCAAAATGTCCTTCAAATTCAGAATCATGACATTTCTGAATGATCAACTCAGTTTCTTCATAAGGTACACATCTCCTCATAATAAGATCCTTACATTGTTTAGAAAAATAAGGCTCATCCCAAAAATTTGCTTTCGCATCATGAATGAATTTTCTTTGTTGTTCCAATGTCAGCATAGGTGGCAAAATATCACTTACAATATAATTAACAATATCAGCATACCATGGTATTTTCCACTCATTAATATTATAAAGTTGTTCATCAGCGAAACTGTGTGTAATTTCATTGTCAGTGTCGAATAATTCTTGATTTTCTAATCTTGACAAATGATCAGCAATTTGATTATCAGTTCCCTTTTTATCAATAACCACAAAGATCAAATTCTTGCATCAAAAGTATCCATCTAATCAACCTTGGTTTAGCATCCTTCTTTTGCATCAGATATTTAATAGCAGAGTGATTAGTATGCACAACGCATTTAACTACAATTAAATAAGATCTGAATTTATCTAAAGCATACACAATTGCTAGTAACTCTTTTTTAGTAACAATATTGTTAATTTTTGCATCATTAAGAGTTTTACTAGCATAATATAACTTTAAAATTCTTTTCATACCTTTATCCAAGAACAACTCCATTAACATAATCACTAGAATCACAAATCAGTTCAAATGGTTTCTCCCAGTTAGGTGAAACTATAATAGGGGCTCTGATTAATTTTTCCTCTAATAACTCAAAGACATTTAAACAGCTTTAAGTAAATTTAAATTTCTTGTCCTTTTCTAATAGTTGTCATGCAGGTTTAGGAATTTTTGAAAAATCTTTAATAAAACGCATGTAAAGTGCAACATGTTCAAGAAAACTCCTAACCTCTCTTACATTAGTAGAAGGTGTTAGTTTAGATATAACTTGCATTTTTGCAGGGTCTGCTTCCATACCATCTTCCAAACTTTTATGCCCTAACACAATTCCTCCTACAACATAAATCGGCATTTCTTCCGGTTCAAAACTTTTTCAAGGTAATTTAAGCAAGCGCCAAATGATGTTCCACATACAGAGAAATCATCCATAAATTCTTCCAATCCATCATCAATTAACTTACTAAATATGGACATCATACATCTCTGGCATGTTGCATGTGCATTACATAATCCGAAAGGCATTCTTTGAAAAGAAAAAGTTCCAAAAGGACTAGTAAATGTTGTCTTTTCTTGATCCTCAGGAGCAATAGGAATTCGATGGTAACCGGTATATCCATCTAAAAAGAAAAAACATTTGTGCCCAGAAAGTCTATCCACTATTTGATCCAAAAAGGGTAATGGGAAGTGATCTTTCCTAGTGGCAGTGTTTAATTTCCTTTAATCAATGCAAATACGCCACCTAGTAACTTGTCTGATAGGTATCAATTCATTATTTTCTTTTGTTTCAACAGTCACTCCTCCTTTCTTAGGAACACAATGAATTGGACTTACCCACGTACTATCTAAAATAGGATATATAATTCTAGTGTCTAACCATTTCAAAATTTCCTTCTTAACTACTTCTTTCATCATCAGATTTAATCTCCTTTGTGGATGAACTCTTGGTTTATATTATTCGTCTAATATAATTTTGTGCATACAGATGGAAGAACTGATTCCCTTAATATAAGCTAAGGTCTAACCAAAAGCTTTCTTATATCTTTTTAATGTATCTAACAGTCTTTGCTCTTACAGATCATTTAATTCTGAAGATATAATAACATGTAATGTAGATGAGTCTCCTAAAAATACATACTTCAAGTGACTAAGCAATACTTTCATCTCATGTTCAAGTGGTTTTATAATAGATGGAAATAGATTTTTATCAGCATTTTCTGTGATAGCCAACATCTCAAATCTTTCCTAAACATAATCTAATTTTTCATTTTCTAATTCGTCCAAACTAACTTCGTCATTCTTTTCATTTTTTTTCTTCTCTCCAAAATGTTCTTCTTCTTCAAAATGTTCTTTAAAATGTTCATTCAGTAGATGTAAAATAATTTCCATGTGAAAACATTCATTATCTCTTTCAACAGCAGGGTATTTCATAGATTTTCGCAATGTTAAAAGTCACTTTTTGATCATTAACTCTCATAGTTAATTCTCCTTTTTGAACATCTATCATAGCTTTTCAAGTAGCTAAAAATGGTCTCCCTAAAATGATAGGTATTTCTTCATCTTCCTCCATATCTAAAATAATGAAATCCACAGGAAAGATAAATTTATCCACTTTTACTCACACATTTTCTATAACTCCCTTCAGATATGTAACTGAACAATCTACTAACTGTAGAGTTACAGAAGTAAGTGAGACTTCCCCTAATCCTAATCTTTTGAAAAATGATAGAGGCATAAAATTAATGCTGGCTCCCAAATCACATAAAGCTCTTTCATAAAATTTTTCACCGATCGCACAAGGTATAGTGAAACTGCTAGGATCTTTTATTTTTTCAGGAAACTTTTTCTGAATAATTGCACTACACTTTGCTAAGTGCAATAGTTTCATTATCCATAAACTTCCTTTTCTTGTTCAGAATATCTTTCATAAATTATACATAATTGGGCATTTGCTCTAAAGCTCCTACGAAGGGAATGTTTACTGCTAATTTCTAAAGAATTTCTAAAAATTTAGAAAATTTTTTATTTTGTTTGTGTTGCTTCAATCTTTGAGGAAACATTGGTGGAGGTTTCTCCAAAGTAATTTTCATTGGTGTAAATGGATACTTTAAATCTGGGTATTCATGATCCTTTTTTTTTCGTTATCCACTTTCTCTTTTTCAGTTTTTGTTTTTTTTTTTTGCACCTTTGTTTCCAATTCTTTTGCACTTTGTAATTGTATCGCTTTTATTTATTCTTTTCCTTGGTCTTTAGGATTTGGTTCCACAGTACTAGAAAAAGTTCCTAATATTCAGTTACTAAGCGGAGTAGCAATATGCCCTAATTGGTTTTCAATATTTTTAATAACAGTTCCTTGATTTTGTAATTGACTTCCTTGAATTTATAATTGATTTCCTTAATTTTGTAATGGTTGAGCCATGTTTAATATCAGCTCTTCCATAAACAACATCTTTGAGTATTACTGTTAAATCATGGAGGATAAGAAGGTCTATAGTTAACATTTCCTTGGTTGGATGAATTTCTTAATGGGTTCACTGGGCTATTTACCCATTGTTGATTAGTAGAAGAATTTTTATTCCCATTAAAATTTGGATGATTCTTCCAACCTAGGTTATAATAGTTTGAATATGGGTTGTTGGGCTATTAATAGCATTTAAGGTCTCATATGAAGGTTGAACATCCACAAATTGCCCAGATGAATTCTCTTCCATCATGGGAGGTGTTGAAGAATAATTCATCCCATAATGCTTTAATTTCTTTGATATTGCAGCAATCTGCGAAGCTAACATAGATATGGCATTAGAATCATGGATACTATCTATTCTTTTAGGATTTACCCGCTCAGAGGGCCATTGAAAATTTTTGGTAGCCATCTCTTCTATTAACGAATAAGCCTCATCAAAAGGTTTGACATTAAAGAACCACCAGTCGCAGCATCTATAATTGATCTAAGATATCCCACTAATCCATAATAAAAAGTTTAAATTAACAACCAATCTGGTAACGAATTATGAGGACACTTCCTAAGATCTTTAAATCTCTCCCAAGATTCATATATGGACTCTCCATCAATCTGACAGAATCATGTTATGTCATTTCTAAGTTTAGCAGTTTTGGATGGAGGGAAATATTTAGATAGAAATTTCTATGAAAGTTCTCCCCAAGTTCTAATAGATCCTGGTGTTAACAAATTTAACCACATCTTAGCCTTATCCCTCAGTGAAAAGAGAAAAAATCTAAGTCTAACAACATCGTTTGAGACTTTATCATATTTAAAATTATCACACAGTTCTAAAAAACTAGTGAGATGTAAGTTCGAATCTTCATTTGGTGTACCTCTAAATTGATTGTTTTGTACCATTTGGATAATAGCAGGTTTAAGCTCAAATTAATTAGCAGCTACATCATGATTTTGGATAGATAAGTGAATATCATCTGATGTAGGATTTGCATAATCTCTAAGGGGTCTAGGTTGGTGTTCATTCTCTATTCCTTGATTGTTCATGTTGCTTTCCATTGTATTAGAATTTCTAGGTTCTCTTCTTAATTTTTTAATCCTTCTAACACTCCATTCTAATTTCGAATCATAGGGTATAAAATTTTCAGGTCCAAATTTATGCATATAATTTGAAATCAGTACTCAGTAATATAAATAACTAAATATAAATATTAAAATAAGTTGCAATTTAAGTAAAAAGTTTCTAATAATCCTAATTTATCTATTACTTTGATCATGATTTTACTCACTCACTCAATCACTCCCCAGCAATGGCGCCAAAAACTTGACAACGACTTTTTATAAAACATAAGATAAATATGAAATATTTAATAATCAATAATTGTAAAGTCACACTTATCAACGCAAGTGTACGTATCGCTCAAGTAATATAGGGCTCTAATGGAATCCTAGATATCGATCCCACATTGAGTAGTTTAGAATTAAGGACTAAGACTTTATAAAAGTAATACTTTAATCACAACAACGACGTTTAATTTACCTATCTCTCACAAATAGGCAATTGAAATAAATAGATAAATTTAATAACTAATAAATAATTAATGATATTAAGTACAATTTAATTGTGATATTCAATATATAAGAAAGCATCCTTCTCCTTATCAAGAAATTATAGTGAATGGATAAAATGAATTAGTTCAATTTATATTGTGTCAAACAAGAGCTTACCTATTCTTTACTCTTTGGTCGAGGCATAAAGAACATCGACTAATCCTATGCTTGTTTACTGAATCTGCAGCTATGCTGGGAGGATACCAGCTCTCACTTCGGAACTCCCACGCTCCCCTCCCCTGAGGGCTAACATCTACATTTCAACACCCAAATGATAGGACCAAATTGGGGATTTTAGTCTGTCACTCTAAAATCTCCAATTCTACGCCTGATAATATTATTTCCCTATTTATTTGTACCCAACTTCCAAGGGCTTTAACCTCCCTGAATCTTGGATGTAATCTTCACTTTAGTTGTAAAACTCAACATATTTTAACAAATCAA
>NEWO01000047.1:181683-195446 GCA_003013225.1 Phalaenopsis aphrodite
TAAATCTTCACATTTTGGTCCTTTTCGCTCCAAATTTGCTCCTTTTTAAATCTTTTTGCTCCAATGACCCTAATTCATTATTCCTGCAACAAAACATCAAAAATACCTTTCTTTAAAGTACAATATCCTTAAAAACAGTATAAAATAAGTATGAAAATCACAACATATTTTACTTTAGTCAAACTTCCATCCAACACTTAATTACTGATCATTTTAAGAAGAAAGATAAAGAGAACTACTCAGAATCCATGGAGAAAACAAAACCACACTTTAGTTTAAAAGTAGAAATCATTGTCAATCCAACAACAAGCCTCAATTAAAACCAAAAGTAGTCTAAAACAAGAGATACAAACTTATCTTAGGTCATCCACCAAATTCTTGAAGTTCCTTTGAATATCTTCTCTTTTACAAAACGCTCAATATAAAACTAAAACAAAAAAGATAAATATATGGTGTATGAAAATCTCTCCAACTAACTCCTCATATTTAGAACTTTCAAAATTTTCCCAGCACATTCAGGACACCTTTCAAAGTCTCAATCTTCCTTCTTTTATAATTCATAAAAAAGGTGTCTTGGTATCTCTTCAAAAGGTGTCTTGATTTGATGTATTTCTCCAAGAGATGAATCCTTTCGCAATAATTTTCATCCATGGTGGTTGTAACCACCTATTAAGCCAATATCTGCCTCAAAAACCTCTCTAAATTTTGCAAAAACTGAATTTACAAATCCAATAACTACCATTGGCGCTTAAGCGCAGGGCCTCTGGTGCTTAGGCGTGGCCTCGTCTATTTAACTGGTACTTAAGCGTCGGATCTAGCACTTAGATGCCAAAACTCTTTTGCACATTTTTCACCTATTTGCACAAAATTTTAACCTTTTTCACTCCTTTAAGCATTTTTCACTTTTACATGTACCTGAAAGAAAAACACAAAAATACCTTCATTAAAGCGCAATATCACAAAAATATCTATAAAAACGAGTCTAAAAATACTTTAAATTTTAGACGTATCAAAATCCCCCAAACTTAAAATATTACCTGCCCTCAAGTGACACTTCAATCTTTAAAACTAAATATGTATGATATGCATATGAGTTTCTTTAGGAGTTGTTAAAATTTAGATTTAGAAATATAGTAGTCCAATTTAGAAATAATATTTAGTAAATGAGACCAACTTAAAGTTTAGAAAGTTTTAAGGTTAAGAAAGATGAAAATATGAATTCCTATCTAATTTAGAAATATTGTAAGTCTTCCAAATTTAGAATTTAGTCCTATTATTATCTCCACTTAAAAAAAATTATTAAGAATAATTTTACTTACTATATTATATTTATAAGCCTAAGATTTTCTCAAGTCTTATACCTTAAAAAGATCAAATATTGAACCAATTTTTGATTAGGCACTAATCCTCAAGCTTCTCCTCCCTTATATTTTTTTCTTTTTATTTTTCTTTTTCTTCATCTTTTTCTCTTCTTTTTTTTCTTTTTCTCTTTTTCTTTTCTTTCCTTTTTAGGCAAGGATTATCTATCTGGATAGGCCTTTAATAATTTTGAATTCTGCTTTTCCTTTCCTAAAGTAAAGTTTTAATACAAAAATTTTACTTATAAACATAATAATAGCTTTGAAAATTATTTTTAATAAAAGAAATTTAAGTATTAAAAATAAAATTCTTAATTTCTAAAATTTTCAAAAATACAATGTTTCTTACTCATATTAATCATCTTCTACACTAAAAACTTTTAACTTAAAGTTTTCTTCATTACTCAAAATTTCAACTAAATTCTCTTACTCATTTCTAAAATCAAATTTTACTTCCCTAATATAACTTCATATACATGATAAATTTTTCTTTTCAAATCAAATTTACTTGTAGTTCATTTGAGAACAAATAAAATTAAAGTTTTTAAAATATTTTTCATTCCCCCCAAACTTAAATTTTTAATAGATTAAACAGTTTAGCATCAAATATATATAAGCAGGAATGAAAATAAAAATAATATGCTTACAGGAATTTTTATATCCTAATGATACAAGTATAAAATTAAAAATAGGAGTAAAATTAATTTTGATCAAATTTTCTAATATTTTCCTTTCAATTCAACATGTAGAGATTCAATAAACTTTTAAATAGTGGGTATAAACATAAAATCAAACTAACACACTAACCTAACTTCATATTCTCAACATAAGAACAAACTCACAAACATGATAAAAGAAAAATATAAGGTAGCAGTTTTCTAGGTATCAAATTTATGATTTACGCTAGCAAGATTTTCAACTTTACAAAAGGCATAGAATTAAGTTAAGTTCTAAACTAACTAAATCACAAAGCTCACAACAATCACCACCCTAGAATTTAAAAAAAAAATACTAACTAACACAAACATTACAATACAATTAAAAATAAAAGTCTCACACATCACAATATCTAAACAAGTAAACAAACATATAAGTCTCAAGTCCAAAACATGAAAACACATTACATCACAATTCTCACTTAAACATAAAAGTCCAAACCACATTACATAGTTCAAATCAACACATAGACGCAAATGTAACAAGCCTAGACCACATAGTTCATATCATATTACAATATTAAAAATAAATCTCTCAGTTCTACTTCTCATCCTCTGAATCACCGTTGTCCCAAACTTTTGCAGGCTCATAATCAAGGTATCTAGGATATGTAGGAAATTTCACTCCTTGGTTACTCTAATGAGGCTCTCCAATGATGAGTGAAATTTCTCTTCATAATTACTTTTCCTCCTATTATACCTATCATTATGATATGCAAAATGCTCTAAAATTTGTACTCTATCAGCGGTATAGTTATTATTATCCATCATCCTATGCAATAAATGATCTTAGCTATTAGTAGACTCACCTCTAGATTTAGAAGCATGTGAGGTAGATGGTTTAGATGTAGAAGTAGCAGAGGTAGAAGCAGCAGACGTCTCCATTCCATAACTCCTAGAAAATCCTCCTCTACAGCCAAAAATAGAACGCTCAGAATAAATCTTCACATTCACCTTAGTGATGGGCTTTAGAGGTAACAACACTTCCTCCCAGCTATCATTTTTAACTTCAGCCTGCTTACGCAAAGAAAAGATTAAGAAAACAAATCCCAGACCTGCAGTAGAACGACAATTGTAGAATTGATGATAGTCTGACAAATCAAAGCTCTTATGTTGATGAGCATTACTTCCTAGATACAATAATTTAACGTTGCTCTCTCTCTAATCACTTCACTGAGATGATTTGTTGGTCGCAGACGAGAAAAAATAAAATCATATCAAAATCATATCAACCCTTCACCAAAAAGCTTCATAACAATCATCTACACAATTTTCATCAATCAATTGGGTCAACTGACATGGCTAACCTAGCCTAAACCTAAACTTTTATTACTTGAACCCACATTGAACCTATGCATTAAAAATGGCTTAAATACCCCAAAGTCATCAAATTAACTCCACCTCAGGCATTGGTTAAACCCTAAGACTGAACCAAAATCCATCTAACCACCTAAACTAAGCCATAGACAAAAAATCCCCCAAATTAAGGGATTTTATTTCCAAAAATGCACATGCTTAAGAAACCCTTAACAAAACTAAACCACATAGCATTAAGTTGCTTTAACAGATTCCCCTAGATGCCCTGAGCACCTAGCCACCTCCCCCTACCATGGCCGACCGGCCTAGTCGCCAGAGAAGCTCAAAATCGAGAGCCACCCTCATGAAACTTCACCCAAATCAAACCTAGAGGCCAGCTCAGCCAAACCAAATTGTAGAGCTCCTCTGCCTTCTACCTAAGCACCACAATGCACCCAAACATTTTCCCTAAGAGCCACCCTATGACCATTTCTATAAAAGCTCGCATCCATGGCCATGGGAGGTGTGCTGAAATTCTATTAGAGAGAGCCCCCCAAACTTCTCACAGAGCTTCTCTGAGATCCCTTTAGTGCAATCCAACCCTCTTCCCCCACTAAATTCCACTGTGGAAGCTCAATTTTGAGCTCAAACCTCTGTCAAAAACCAGGATAGAGCTCATTACACTTCCATAGTCCACCAAACTTCAATTACTTGTTCCCACACCTTCACTACCCAGAAAGAAGCCAAAGCCCCATAAAATCCCTCTCTGAAATAGCCTCTACAATAGCTCTATACCAACACCCAAATTCTGCCGTGAACGAAATCATATTTAAGCCTCACACCAAGACCAGAGACTCAATCCTTAGCCTCTTTGGATCATAATGAACGTGTCAAGACCCTCTGATCAAAATTTCACTTCTCAGAGCAAAGGTATAAAACTTCTTTTCCTCCCGAGCCCATTTTGATTCTCCATTTAATTAGGCTTAATTTAATTGCATGATTACTATATGGATGTATTTGTCTCACTTAAATGAATCTATAGGATCAAACCCGAAGTGATTTGGTTGAGTCTAGGTCGAGATCTTAAGGTTTTAGTGTGGACAGTCACGAGATCACTCTATCGGGGATGATGACGGGGAACAGTTTGATCAAGCGTGTATTGAATAGACGGAGGAGATCAAGTCAGACAGCGCTTCAGAACATAAATTGCGGGCCGAGAAGCACTGAGGTGGACGAAGGCGTCAAATGGGAGTGCGTCGTATGGAGTTCGGAGCTGCCTAGGATCTGCATGGCACCGCGCTGTTTAAATAGATAAATAGGGATTTTCCTATTTATTTAAATACCCATAACTTAAAAAATTCATATATTGGTGTAGAAAAATCATAAAAAAATAAAATAAAAATACCCTCTACTCAGTGAACAGAGGAAAATAATGTAGAAACAAGTTTAAGTCCATGTAATGCATATTTTATTTTTAATTAATTAAACACTGATTTGAATTTTTTGATCCTCCATGCATATAGGCATTTTATTATAACTTGAAATTTTAGCATGTTGTTGCCTCTACCTTAGGGAACATTCT
Organism: Phalaenopsis aphrodite; assembly: GCA_003013225.1. NCBI lineage: Eukaryota > Viridiplantae > Streptophyta > Magnoliopsida > Asparagales > Orchidaceae > Phalaenopsis > Phalaenopsis aphrodite. The sequence goes on from NEWO01000047.1 coordinate 186,636, forward strand.
TTGATTTTTCCAAAGTCAGATAAGGTACTTAGACAGGGAATGACGTTTTTCAAGTTTATGTGCATTATTTGCTTAAAATAATCCTGGAAATTAGCATGGTGCTTAGAAAAAATCCAAGAAAATTTTGGAAAGTTTATTATGACTAGAGAACCCTTTTGAAAATTTCTCATGAGCCAAGTCATTCAAAATACACATAATCTTTACAAACCCTAAATCATTACGATAATTAATTTTAAAAAATACAAACAACAAAATGACTTGATTTTGATCTCTACTATTTTTTAGGATCTAGAGAACTCATCATAAAAATTTCAAAGCATTTTAAGTTCATTTGATAACTTAAATTGATTTTTAAAGATAAATATCACTTTTGAAACTTAAATGATTTTTAAAAATCAAAATATAACTCAAAAAGTTATGAAATTTAGTTTTTTGAGTTATCTGTTATCAGGGGTATTTTATAAAAATAAAATGGTATTTAAAATAAAAACTTGATTTTTAGTCTATTTTAAATATTTAAATAATTAAAAGTCCATAAAAATCACAAAAATAATTAAATTCATGGAAATATTCTAAATTATTTCCTAAGCACTTAGGAACAATTGAAATATTTTTCCTAGTTTTTTAAATAAACATATTGAATTTTAAAGCTTAAAAATGATTTTTAAAGGCTAAAAATGGGTTTTCATTTAGAATAACACCAATAAATCAAATAAAACTTAGAAAAATATAAATTCTTCTCTTCTAAGTTCTCTGACCTTAGGAAGATTTTTAAAAAATATAAAAATTAATTTTCCTCATTTAAAATATTTTTATATTTAGTAAATACCACAAAATTTAAATTATTCTTAAAATTCAAATAAAATTTAGAAAATCATGAAATTAGGTCCAAAGGTTTCTCTGGTATAGGTCTACCTCTAGTAAAAATTTTAAGGGATTAAGATTTACCTTGATCATGTTAGGAATTTTCTTTGGAAAATCCTTTTTTTGCATGAAAATAATTATGTGAATTAAATTAAATTATGAAAAATTACATTTTCTCCTTTGACGACTTAATTGACCCATGAATGAGGTAAGATAAAAATTTCAAAGTCATTTGAATTGAATTTGACAAATTATGAAGTGTTAGAGCCTTAGGGGCAAAGGTGTAATTTTGGAAATTTAGCCTTAATTAACATTTAGGCTTAATTCAAGGAGGGAAATGGGTAACCCCTGATCTTAATTTGGATGTTTGAAATAGAAGGGGTTAATTGGTAGAAACCAACCCCACTTTCATAATTGAAAAATATAAGTTAATAAATTTCTAAATTATTAAAATTTGGAAGTTTATTAAAATAAAATGAACCTAAGGCTTAGGGGTATGACTTTTAAAGTCAATAAATAATCAATGTAATATCCCTATTTTGATTTTCAAATGAAATTCAAATAATGAATTATGACCACTTAAAGCTTAGTCTTTTCAAAACTAATTAAGACACTCACCTAGGTCTTAAGGGCTTAGTAATGACTTAGGCTAAATCAAGTTTCATTTAAATGAGATTTAGAAAAGTAAATATCATTGAAAATTAGAACATCTTTCAAACACTACAAGCCCAATTATAACTAAAATTTGGTTAAGTATTCCAATAACACTAACTTGTCTCTTTAAGAGTCTTCACCCACATAATTTTCAAAATTAAATTACAGATGATAATTACCTTACTCTTAGGGATAATCGAGACATCAATGCTCACTGAGCATTAAGGGTATTTACAGGATGAATTATTAAGCAACATAATAAGTTTAAAAGAACTCGGGATTTTCCACCAGGTTCTGAGAGAGTAGCACGAACCTGCTTCTTTCTCTAGATCTGTTGGATACCTCGAAGATCTACTAAAATTAATATATTTTGCTTGATAAAATCATCCTTAATTGATCAAATAGGGACCCAACAAGATATGACCTAGGGTTAGATAGGTCATCAAAATTTTACTTCCCTATTTCATATAAACTGCCTTAACTTGCCTTTTGAGTTTCAGGTGGCGGAACGAAAAGACTTGTCAGATACGCTTTTACAATTTTCAGCGTCATCTTTCTTATACTTTCCTACTGTACTTTTATTCCTGCAAATTTTCATGCTAAACAACAATGCCTCCCTGCATGAAAACTAAAACTATCAGGATATCCACAAAGCCAAAACCAAAACAAAAAACTAAAATCAACCAAGATAAAATTCACCCCCACAACATTCAAAATATAAAACAACTCAAAGTTTAATCACAAAAATCACACAAAAGATGTCTATATTGGATGATCGGGAATCCCTCGGAGGAGTTAACCTATGGTTGCTAAGGAGGCTTCCCACGGTCTAAATGAAATTATGGAAATCATTAAGTTAAGTTTTGTAAGTTCATTTGGACTAAGTGAAGCCAATAGAAAATAGTGGTGCCGGAATGAGGGAACCGTAGGATCCTAACCGGTGTCTCTCTAATCAACATTAACATGCCCCCATAAAATTTAAATAACTTTAAACATAGGGCCATCTGATTTTACATCATAACTTGACACACTAGAAAACTCAAACTCATCGCGGCAATGAGCTTGGAGCTAGTACGGTGGGCAGCACGGCCATCTTCAACAGCAAAACCTGTCTTCCCAGCTAAACCAATCTTCCTTCCTCAAACTCATCAAGGTTTCTTGCTTATGCAATGTAAATCCTCACTTTATCTTTAGGCCTTTGTACAGCCATGTTATACAATATAAGCCCTAACTCTTCTTAAGATTCCGAGATTGTCGTTTGTCACGACCTAAATCCTCACATCTTCCAGGCTATTTATGTGATCGTTTCACATGAATGTAAGCCATAACTAATAAAATTATCAGGATGAAATACCTAAATATTTCTCCTCAAAACTGGAGCCAAATACTAGGATAGCTTGGGAAGTCATCGATGTTCTCCTCTGAATCCATGACATCCCCTAGTTCTTCTTTCTTTGGACTCTATAACAAAATGTTCTGAATTTAAACCAACCCCCTTTCACACCTCTACGCCTGAAATCATTGAAAAGTCCTGCCCTTTGAAACTCCTTCAAGATAATATTTCCTATTTTTTATCGAGAGTCTTCTTAGGTGACTTTGGTCATTTAAGATGTAATTAACTATAGAAGCTTGCACTTATAGGAAGCATGTCTGAACCCAGCTTAATATAAATCTTATTTAATTATTTATATTAAATAGGGGAACTTATCGGCAAATATAAAGGTTTCACAGACCAAACGGATGTCATATATTCCTTAGTTTATTTGATCGAGCCTCATCCTCAAGTCGTGTGTTTATCCTTCGGGACTGATACAGGTTTTGAGGTACAACACTCTTTCATTTAAACTATAAAAAATATGGGGTCAGTTTGATTTCATATTTTTCTAAAATTAAATATATATGTAAATTAAACGTCCTTCCTAAGCGAGCAACGAGATTTCGATTCCGGTGACCGACAGCTTCTTACGGGCAACTCCAACCAAAAATAGCGCCGACAACCTTATGATCTTTGTCTAGACTCAATCAAATTGCATGGGGCTAGTATTCATGATTTTGATGCAATTTTTATTTTGGCATCTCAAATTGCTGCTATTTTTAAAAATATTAATCAAATAGGAGTGAACTATTCTCAAATATCCCCAGTATTAGAGGAATATTCACTAGAACAGATTGTTGATACTAAACCATCTTATGAAACCTTAAAAACTATAAATAATCAAAATAACAATTTCTATGCAAACTATTTTAATCCTGGATGGAAAAATCCCCCTAATTTTAGTTGGAATAACTATAATAATTTGGTGAATCCACCTGTAAATCTGAACAATCAAGGAAATCCTAATTTTGACCTTATTATCCTCCATGATTTAACTATAATCCTAACCCACAAGTTAAGGAAAAGAAGTTGATAATGGAAGAAGTGAGCTTGAATATGGGAAATCAAATACAGAATCAAGAAGCTGCTAGTAGAAATATTAAAAATCAATTATGACATATTCCTACTACACTTAGTAACAAACCTTCTGAAATTCTTCCGAGTACTCTGGAAGTTAATCTAAAAGGTCAAAATAAAGTGCAAATTAAAGCTATTCAATTACGAAGTGGAAAAGAAATTGAAACAAGAATCCAAAAAGAAACTTAAGTTGATGAAGAGAAGAAAGAAATGGAAAATGATTTACACGAAAATGAACAAACACAGGTTCCTTTAGAAAAAACCATTACCTCTGTTTGCTTAAAGACTGAAGCAGAAAAATAAAGATAAATAATTTACAAAATTTTTTAAAATACTTAAGAAGTTAATAATAAATATTCCTTTTGTTGAAGCTTTGAAACCAATGCTAAGTTATGCAAAATTTATGAAGGATGTACTAAATAAGAAAATGAAGTTTACAAATTATGAGACTGTTGCACTCAGTGAAGAGTTTAGTGCTATTATTCAGAAAAAGCTTCTTGAAAAATTAAAAAAATATTTGTAGTTTACTATACCTTATGCAATTGGTGAAAAATTTTATGAAAAATCTTTATGTGATTTAGGAGTGAGTATCAATCTTATGCCCTTATCAATTTTTAAACGTTTATATTTGAGAGAAATTTTCTCTACTACTATAACTCTTCTATTAGCTGACTGATCAATAACTTCTCTAAAAGGAGTTATAGATGATGTACTAGTAAAAGTGGATAAATTTATTTTCCCTGAATACTTTATAGTATTTGATATGGAGGAAGATAAAGAGATTTCTATTATTTTAGGGAGACCATTTCTTGCAACAAGAAGAGTTGTAATAGATGTAGAAAAAGGAGAATTAATACTGAGACTTAATGATCAGGAAGTAAAATTTAATATAGCAAAAGTTATGAAATATCCTGCATTAGAAAAAGATAATGTATGTTTCAGGATGGAAGTAGCTGATTATCTAAGTTATGAACAATTTAAGAAAGCATTCAAAGATAAATTTAAGCAAGGAGAAATTTTTTAGAATGAAGATGAAAATAAAGAAAAAGATTTGGATTATATTCAGGGAAAATTTGAAACGTTAGACTTGTTGGAAAATAATAGTAAAAATCTTATTCCTTCATGTATTAAACCACCTAAACTTGAATTAAAGATATTACCTGCCCATTTAAAGTATGTATTTTTAGTAGAGTCATCTACATTTTTGGTTATTATATCTTTCGAGTTAACTTAGATTCAGGAACAAAAGTTAATAGAAATGTTGAAAAAATATAAAAAAAACTTTTGGATGGAATTTAGCAGATATTAAAGGAATTAGTCCTTCAATTTGTTTGCATAGATCAACAATATGAACCTAAAGCTGATCCTCAGAAAATTAAACTCAATAATGAAAGAAGTTGTTTAAAAAGAGATTTTAAAATTGTTGGATGTTGGAATTATATATCATATTTCAGATAGTGCTTGGGTAAGCCCAATTCACTATGTCCTGAAGAAAGGAGGAGTGATTGTTAATGAAAATGAGAAAAATGAATTAATACCAATAATACAAGTAATGGTTCTCGAATTTGCATTGACTATAGAAAATTAAATATAACCACCAGAAAAGACCACTTTCCTTTACCCTTTCTAGACCAAATGTTAGATAGATTGGCAGGGAATAAGTATTATTACTTTTTAGATAGATATATCGGTTGTCACCAAATTTTAATTGCTCTAGAGGATCAAGAGAAAACAACATTTACAAGCCCATATAGAACATTTTCTTTTTATAGAATGTCTTTCGGACTATGAAATGCACCTACAACATTTTAAAGATGTATGATGTCAAGTTTTAGTAATTTTATAGAACATGGAATAAAAGGGTTTATGGATGATTTTCATATATTTGGGACATCATTTGAATTATGTTATAATAATTTATAAAAGTTATAGAAGTATGTGAAAAAGTCAATTTAGTATTAAATTAGGAAAAATATCAATTTATGGTTGCAGGAGGTATTGAGGTCGATCCTGTAACAATCCAAGTTATAGAAAAATTACCACCGCCTACTAGTGTTAAAGAGGTGAGAAGTTTTCTAGGACATGCTGGTTTTTACAGGTGCTACATAAAAAGTTTTCAAAAATAATTAAGCCTCTATTCCAACTTTTTGAAAAAGATACAAAATTTGATTTTAAGGAAGAATGCATAAAAACATTTGAATTATTAAAGAAAAAATTAGTCAATGCACCTATAATAGTACCACCTGACTGGGAGAAACCATTTGAAATAATGTGCGATGCTAGTGATTTTGCTATTGGGATACTACTACTGAAAGAGAGTTATTAGCTATTAATTATGGCTTTGATAACTTTAGACTTTATATAATTGGAACTAAATGTATAGTGCATACAGATCATTCTGCAATTAAATATTTAATGCAAAAGAAGGTTGTTAAACCAAGATTAATTAGATGGATACTTCTATTGTAAGAGTTTGATTTTACTGTTATTGATATAAAAGGAAATGAAAATCAAATAGTTGATCAATTTTTTAGAATAGAAATATAAATATTAACTAATTTTGCAAATGAAATTTTAGAGAATTTCCTTGAGGAACAGTTATATAGTATTGATGAAAAGGATGTATCGTGGTATGCTGATATAGTAAATTATATTGTAAGTGATATACTACTACATGATGTAAAAAATCCACAATTAAAGAAGTTTATATATGATTCAAAAGACTATTTTTGGGATGACCCATATTTATATAAACAATATAAAGATCTAATTATTAGAAGATGTGTGCCTTATGAAGAATTTTAACAGATAATTGAAAGATGTCATGATTCTGAATTTGGAGGACATTTCAGAACAAATAGAACTGCATATAAACTTTTACAAGTTGGATTTTATTGGTTTAATATTTTTAAAGAAGTTAATGAATATATTGAAATGTGCGATATATTTCAACAGGTAGGAAATATTTCTAGAAGAAATTAAATGCCTCTAAATTACATATTGGAAGTTAAAATTTTTGATGTGTGGAGATTAAATTTTTTAGAACCATTTATGCCTTTATTTGGAAACATATATATTACTTGATGTTGATTATATGTCTAAATGGATTTAAGTTATTATTGTACCTAGACGTGATGCTCGGAGTGTTTCTAAACTTTTAATTAAAAATATTTTTACAAGATATGAATTGTCGAGGGTAATTATTACTGATGGAGGATCTCATTTTAAGAATAAGAGAATCGAAAAAATAATTAAGAAGTATGATATTATGCATAGATTCTCTACTGTATATCATCCTCAGACTAATGGTCTTGCAGAAATATCAAATCGTGAAATTAAACACATTTTAGAAAAGGCTGTAAATTCTTATAGATTGGATTGGTTTGCTAGACTTGATACTGCATTATGGGCATATAGAACTACTTATAAGACTTCTATAGGAATGTCCCCATACAGACTGATATTTGGAAAAACATGTCAGTTACCTGTAGAATTAGAGCATAAAGTATTTTGGGCTATTAAGGAATTTAATTTTAATCTAAAAGATGCTGGTGAGAAAAGATTATTGAAACTTAATGAACTTTAGGAGATTAAAAATGAAGCTATGATGATGCAAAAATCTATAAAGAGAAAATGAAAATATGACATGATTGGAAGATTATTCGGAAGAAATTTGAACCTGGATAAGAAGTCCTATTATATAATATAAGATTGAGGTTGTTTCCAAGAAAACTGAAATCTAGATGGTTAGGACCATTTAAAGTGATTAAAGTTTTTCATTATAGAACTGTTATGATTAAAGATCCTAACACTGAAAAGATATTTAAAGCTAATGGGCATTGTTTGAAACACTATTATGAAGGACACATACCTCAATTTAAAGAAATTTTAATGTTAAGTCAACCTAACTAAACAAATGGTATGTCGGGCTAATAACATTAAACCAAGTGCTTTGTGGGAGGCAACCCATACTTATATGTCTATGTATTACTATATATTTTGTTAAGTGTCTTATATATTAGTAGATAATAATCCTACACAATTTTATTTATTATAAATTAAGTCTAATATTGGTATTGGAAGAAAATGTTGGAATCTAATTGAATGAAAACGAAAAATCTTACACGAGTTTTGATAAAAAATATTTATAATTTTTTTACGGATGAAAGTGTTATGTGGGAAGTATGAGATGAAGGATATATTAGTTTTCCTACTTCATCACTTAATCAAGCAGTGGCATCTCTTTTTTTGTGCAAAATTACTCCCTACTGTGAAGATCGGTAGAGTCACCAAGGAGAGTACTATTTTAAACTACTGTATTCAAATGGAGAAACTTATTGATATAGGTTCAATTATATTTAAATCTTTGATGGGAATTATTATGAATGGGCCAATTTATGGACTTGGGCATCCTTCTACAATTTCTTTGATTTGCAGTCAATCCCAAGTGCCATATGAAAGTTGGGAAAAAGTTTTACTACCGTGGGAGCCCATGATTCTTATTGATAATCAGTCTGTTGGTAATGGAAATGTGGAACTAAATGTTATTATAGATCATTCATCACATACTTCAACTCCATTAAAGCCACCAACAGTTAGAAGTTTGCATTCTTTAGAGAAGACATTGAAGAAAATTGAAAGAGAACTTCAGAATATTATGAATGCAGTGGGAGATCTCAAGTACCTTTTTGATCACTTAGATTGGGGAATGAAAGAGAATTTTGATCACACTGGGATTTGTTAAGAAGGATTAGTTTGGTGTTTAAAGAAAAAGGGGTGGATCGAAGAAAATTCAACAGATCAATTCCCGTACCGATCCTTCTACAACCTATATGTTCATT
>NEWO01000047.1:203220-220406 GCA_003013225.1 Phalaenopsis aphrodite
ACTTCAAGTTGAGTGGAGAAGGATTTTAAATTTCTAGTGGTGAGGGTTCCATGTCTAGTTTTCTAGGAATAGTCAACAAGAAAAGTCTTATGGCTAGACCCTAGGCTACTAAAGAGGAAAAACTAAACCTCAACCAAAATTGAGGTCAACAAGAAGTTGAACGATTGATTATTGCTCGGTAGTGGGAAAACTTTTGTTATTTTACTGCTGATGCAATAGTTGGGATTGTGATAGAATTTTATGCCAACCTTCCTGAGGCTTTTGATGACTTTGTTTTTATTCAAGGAAAAAAGATATAGTTTACTCCAAGAAAAATCAATGAGTTTTATTAATTAGAATATGTTTATAGATACCAATATCATTTGTTTTTTGCTTTAGATCAATCCTTAGATGAAGATATTTCTTTTCTGACTAGTGAGAAAGGGTCGTGGAAAATAAAGAATGGAGTTAAAGTTAACTTCCTTTCTATGTTAAATGTAGTGTATAAGGTCTGACATTATTTTATTTCTGGAAGGATGATTCCAACAAACCATCTTAGTGAAGTGACCAAGGATAGAGCCATCCTAAACTTCTGCATTCGACAAGTGATGGATATAAATGTAGGCTCTTTCATTTATATAAACATTTGATCTATTGCTCTAGGAGAGACCAATGGTGGATTGACACACCCTGCTCTCATTTGCACACTTTGTGAGCATGCACGAGTTGATTTCAGACCTGATGAGGAGAGGATTGAGCCTCAGAGACTGATTGGGCCTTCCAACATTAAGACTTATGTGACCCATGTTGATTGGAGATCTGGAAGACAGGCCAAGGGTATTCCTTCTACTTATAGAACTCCTACTTTTAGTGAGCCTACTTCAAGTGACCCCAGTAACAAGGAGTTGTTGGACTATATGATGATTTAGTAGGGAGATATTTTGAGGATGGATCATATGATGCAGAATATGGAGGCCAGAAATGCTCACACTAATGATCCGATTGGCCAAAAATTTGAGTATGATGGTGCTTATGATGATGCTTTAGTGAGATACCTAAAGGGTGACTTTACAGTTTAGTTTCCTATTCACCCTACTTATATTCCATACCAGCAGCAAAAGTTAGATGTCGATGATAAGGAAGATGATGGTTGCTGATCTTTTTGTTTGTTTGTTTGTTTGTTTGTTTGTTTGTATGTGTTTGTACTGTGTGATTGTATCGTTTGTTTTATGTTGTTGTTGAGACTCTGTTGTTATGTTATGTGAAACTGTATTGTGAAAAACTATTTACATTTTTTGAATTTAGTTTAGTTCTGTTGTTATTTTTAGCACTTTGTTATGTACTGTGATTAGCTCTTTCTCAGTAAATTTTATATATATTATGTGCAATTTAATGTTTTACCCTTGTAGTTTTCGTATTAGCACCTGCAGTATTTCAAAATTAATTTTCAAAAATTTGAATCTCCAACAGGTATGAATTTTTTTTATGTATTTAATGCTTTCATTCACCCTTCATTTCTAAAGTTTATCATGTAAAAAAAATTCTAAAAATTTAAGTTTTGGGGGGGGAAGAAAAATCATTTTTAGAAAAAGAAAAAGAACTTAATTTTATTTGTCCTTACTTAACTAAATTTACAAAATTATAAAGCTAACATGACCTTTGGTATTAAGGGTAACTCTAGATAACTATATTTATGCTTCTAAATATAAAGTAAATTTAAGTAAAAATTTTCAATAATAATGGTTAATTCTAGGGGCTAACATATTTTGTAAAAGAGAAAAACACTATATTTTCCTATTTTCAGTAAAGAAAATTTGTATTTTTGAAATATTTAAAAAATTCTTACAAGATTCATGTAAAAAAAAATTCTAAAAATTTAAGTTGGGGGGGGTGAAGAAAAATCATTTTTAGAAAAAAAAAAAAAAGAACTTAATTTTATTTGTCCTCACTTAACTAAATTTACAAAATTTTAAAGCTAACATGACCTTTGGTATTAAGGGTTAACTCTAGATAACTATATTTATGCTTCTAAATATAAAGTAAATTTAAGTAAAAATTTTCAATAATAAAGGTTAATTCTAGGGGCTAACATATTTTGTAAAAGAGAATAAGACTATATTTTCCTATTTTCAGTAAAGAAAATTTGTATTTTTGAAATATTTAAAAAATTCTTAAAAGATTCATGTAAAAAAAAGAATTAAACTTTATAAAATCTTTAAGTTAATACAAATTTGTTAAGTGAAGAAATGTAAAAAGTTTTTAATTTTATGAATAGGATAGTGCAGTTCAAAATCATTAAAAGAGATACATATATAGCAATCCTCAAAAAAAGAAAAAAAAAAGAAAAAGAAAAGAATAAGAAAAGATGTGGGGAGAAGCTTAAGGAGATGACTAATTAAAAATTGACTTCACTTCGATCAACTTATGGAAAAAGACTTGGATACATTTTCTAAACTTTTGATTTGAATATTAACTTAATTATTAATAAAGTTTTATGAAGTTCCTTTTCATATGAATTTTTTAAGTGACTTTAATATAACAAATTGCAATTTTTTTTTAAAGAAATAGAGGATCAAAAACCTTTGACTTAATTACTGAATATCTTTACACCTTTAGTATTAACTAAAATTGTTTTGAATTTTTCTTAAGTTAAATTTTTTTGTTTAGAGAACTAAAATATGGAAGTTTAAAATTTAAATTCTTTACCATAAGTCATATTTTTATGTAGTAGAGAAGTTACTTGAGGACAAGTAACATGTAAGTTTGGGGGTTTTTGATACACCAAAAATATATGTATTTTTAATCTCATATTTTATACTTAGTTTTGGTGATATTACTCTTTAATGGAAAGTATTTTGATGTTTTCTTGCATGTTGTTGATTTTTAGGGCTTAATGAAAAACTGATGAAATTTGTAGTCAAAATGACATTTTTGAGAAAATACTCAGTGTCGGAAGCGCCAAGGTCAGCACCGAAAGTGCAGAACAACCGAAAGCTGGATAACTTTTACTCAGGACCGATGGCGCCAAAGGCAGTTCAGACCCCATTTCTAGAAGGTTTGATGTATTTGGACAATTTTTGAAGAGTTTATGGAGGCACCTCTTAGAGAACCGACCCTGGGCTTTATTTGGGGCCAATTTTCATCAGAAAACGGGCTACTCTACGTTCATAATTTGCTCCACAACGTTCCACCACACCACATTTTCATAATCCATCTTCATTCCACCACCATATTGGAGTCAATTAGTGATTTTGCTTTCATAGTTTAGAGATTTTGCAGTGTGATTTAGTGTGAAACTTTATGTAAAAGTTTTAGAGAAGGAGAAAAGTGAGAGAGTTCTTCTTCCTGCATTTCTAAGGAAAGACTATAAAGGATTTTCTTTTAGAAAGAGTTTCAAATAAGTTTGTTTGTTTATTTAGTGTTGNTTTTAACTTTATGAATAGGATAGTGCAGTTCAAAATCATTAAAAGCTATACATATATAGCAATCCTCACAAAAAGAAAATAAAAAAGAAGAAAAAAAAAAGAAAAAGAAAAGATGTGGGGAGAAGCTTGAGGAGATGACTAATTAAAAATTGGCTTCACTTGGATCAACTTATGGAAAAAGACTTGGATACATTTTCTAAACTTTTGATTTGAATATTAACTTAATTATTAATAAAGTTTTATGAAGTTCCTTTTTATATGAATTTTTTAAGTGACTTTAATATAACAAATTGCAATTTTTTTTATAAGAAATAGAGGATCAAAAACCTTCGACTTAATTACTGAATATCTTTACACCTTTAGTATTAACTGAAATTGTTTTGAATTTTTCTTAAGTTAAATTATTTTGTTTACAGAACTAAAATATGTAAGTCTAAAATTTAAATTCTTTACCATAAGTCATATTTTTATGTAGTAGAGAAATTACTTGAGGACAAGTAACATGTAAGTTTGGGGGTTTTTGATACACCAAAAATATATGCATTTTTAGTCCCATATTTTATACTTATTTTTGGTGATATTAGTCTTTAATGGAAGGTATTTGGATGTTTTCTTGCAGGTTGTTGATTTTTAGGGCTTAATGTAAAACTGATGAAATTTGTAGTCAAAATGACATTTTTGAGAAAATACTCAGTGTCGGAAGCGACAAGGTCAACACCGAAAGTGCAAAACAACCGAAAGCTGGACAATTTTTACTCAGGACTGATGGCGCCAAAGGCGGTTCAGACCCCATTTCTAGAAGGTTTGATGTATTTGGACGATTTTTTAAGAGTTTATGGAGGCACCTCTTAGAGAACCGACCCTGGGCTTTATTTGGGGCTGATTTACATCAGAAAACGGGCTCCTCTACGTTCATAATTTGCTCTACAATGTTCCACCACACCACATTTTCATAATCCATCTTCATTCTACCACCATATTGGAGTCAGTTAGTGATTTTGCTTTCATAGTTTAGAGTTCTTGCGGTGCGATTTAGTGTGAAACTTTCTGTAAGAGTGTTAGAGAAGGAGAAAAGTGAGAGAGTTCTTCTTCCTGCATTTCTAAGGAAAGACTATAAAGGATTTTCTTTTAGAAAGAGTTCCAGATAAGTTTATTTGTTTATTTAGTGTTGTATGAACTTTCTTTTATATATGAATTTTGTGTTTTGTCGTATCTTTCTCATGACGTCTGAGTAGTTCCCTCAATCTTTCCCTTACTTTGAGATAAGGTGAAATGAAGAGATAAAATGAATGTGCCAAAATTGAAATATAAAATAAATTATGATGATTTTTCAACTCCAAACTTAATTTACTTTTCAATATGGCCAATTGATTTTTTAAAATATGTTGTGAAACATATGATCAGGGAAATGGAGTATGAGTTCTACATCAGAGTGAGGGTCACATTTAATTTTATGATGGAGAAATTCGTTCAAGAAATTAAGTGCAAATAAAAAGGAAAACATTCTTTGTTCAGTGTAGAATTGGAGAATCTTTAGTGTGACAGACTAAATTCCCCAATTTGATTTTAGTGTTTTGAAAACTAAAGCGAGAGTTAGTCTTCAGGTGAAGGGATGTGGGTGCTCTGGAGTGGGAGCCGGTATCCTCTCAGCTTAGCCATGGATTTATGGACTAAACCTAAGATTAAACAATGATTTTCTATGCACTGTATCAGGGTAGAAAATTAAAATTGCATCTATTTGGCACAATACATATTATAAACATTTATCTCATCTCATTTCACCAGAATTTCATTGTAGTGAGAAGGATGCTTTCTCACATAAGAAATCTTCATTACATAAACATAGTTAGTAGATTAGTAGTTATTATTCAAAATTTGCATTTTCATTTTGCTAATAGTTAAGTAATTTAGTTTGGTTAATATCATAACATTTGAAATTAGTGACTGTGATTTCATTTGATTTTTTGTAAATTTCCTGTTAAAATTTATCATTGCTAACTTACACCTTCCCGTGGGATCGATATTTAAGGATTAAATAGAAAGTCTATTATTACTTGATAACGATATGTATACTTGCGTAGAATCCCATTATTAATTGCTTTTAATTATAAATATTTTACACAACTTACTTTTCATATAAGGATCATGGTTTTGGCGTTGTAGTGGCGTCAACTTCATAAATCCTTACATATAAAAATCGGGATCAGTGCATCACTTCCTCAAATGTCTCAGAATCCCATTCCAAACATTCATCTTAACCTTCTATAGTTTTTTTAGTTGAAGTTTAAGGATATTACAGAAATAGTCGACTAGCTTCACCTCTCTTAGACAAAGGGATATGGCATAAATTTAATGGCTAGAGAACCCATTGAGTGATGGATATTCTAGGGATTCTCTTATCTCTAATCGAAGGAAAAAAGGGATCTCCTCCTCTCGATGGTGATCATTTGAATAACTTATGTTCACTAATGCAAAATTTTGTATGATTAAATTAGTTCTCTAGTAACCAACTTCTGAATAGCTACAGAATTTTTATAGATAAAATGTATTAAGTCCAAACCTAGAATTGTGCCTTTCCTCGGGTCACCTTCTTTTGTTGCCTCAACCATCCAATCTTGAGGAGAGACTCTCACACTCTTTCTTTTCCTTGGATCTTTCTGTGAAAGTCAGACAGCTTTAACTAACTGCCCCTTCTCTCCTTCCTCATAGAGGCAACCTAAATTTTTTGAAGTCATGGAACCATATTTACTCGAGTTCAGCATTTGATTAACAATTAAGGGATTTGTGTATTGAACCACCGATAGTTGCCTGCCCAAGATGACTAATTTAAGCCCCATTAGATGGGGGGAAGCCCTTTTTTTCCTTAAATGGGCTACCGGTCGACATAGTCGCAAAGCCCCAGTCATTGTTGGATCCCCTTTGGAATCAGAACTTCTAGTGCATTGCATTGTTCTCTATATTGATTTGGTAAGAATTTTGGGTTTGAATCAAAACTACATATTTTTCTGTCTCTACTGTAACGGAGAACATGTGTGAGAGCGGCTCGCATGTCCAAGTGATCTTTATTTGACAAAACTATATTAGGTTTGTCATTACATATGTAATCGAGTTTGGGATAACATGAATCGAGAAGACAACAATGTGGTTTAAAATCGATTAAAGTTTCTTACGAAGGAATAACCAAATCCCCATTGCAACAGCCCTTAATAAAACATAAGGTCATCTCCAGGTAATCAGTAGCTTGAACCTTGCCGTCTCCCCATTCGAGAATGACACTTCTGTCAAAGACTCATGCGTCGTTCAGAAACTCAACGTCAAAATATGTTAGGTAGATCTCTAAGTGACCCTCATCAAACCAAACATGTAAGGAGATAACTTTAAACCCACAAATATCTAAGGGTAACCAACCCAAGGATGGGAAAGATAGAAAGTGGAAGTACTCATTGTGTTTATGCCTAACCCCTATATATATAGCACACAAGGAATTTGAAACGTCTCAAGATCTTAAAAAACACATCAAATCATTGCAAAAATTGAGAATACAAAATCATTAATAAATTTCATTCGTCGAAAAATAATTTTTTTATTTATCATAAAGAGTATTTTATAGTTAGATCGTCGAATACCTTAGGCGTTAGTAGATCCTAAGCCAGCAAACTCAAGTATAATGCATGCTCTCCAAATTTATATTTCTCGGTTCTCTCCTCCTCAAGGATGCGAGAGATAGATTTGGCTGCCTAAACTTCCTCCACTTAACATCAAAGAGTCGCCATTTTGACCAAGAGGGTATCAATCTCCGTGCAAAGGACTGCCAATTCTTTTTTTTTTTCATCTGAAATTGCAATTTATCTCTGCAGGCTAGTTGCTTGGGCAAATGAATCCACTATCTCAACTCAACCATTAGACAATTGAAGAGGAAAAAAGTGGATCACAACTTATTTATAAGGACTACTGACACAAAAACTCAGGAAGTACGATTATCAAAAGTACTTATTATACAATAAAAAAATAATATCTAATAAATTCTCTTATCTTTTTGGAGTTGTCACTTTTAAAAAATATAAGCAAATTGAGAAATTAAATATGTACATTGAAAATACAACCATAGAAATTTTGATGGAATTCAACAGTCAAAAAATCGAGACACCAGATTTTGTTTCGATCGAACGGATTAAGGCTGATCGAATGTAATGTTTGTGCCATTGAACAAACTACACCTAATCTGATAGCAGCTCAACCGATGTTTAGCCGTGCACAGAGAAGATATATGCCCCCCAAAAAAATTCTTTTTTGACCTTATATAAGGATCTCTTGTCCAAGGAGATGTTGCATGTCAGATTCGATAATGCATTCTATGGTTGATGGAATAAACCTATAAAAAAAAAAGATTTCCCCAAAAGTTTCTGTCAGGGAAGTTGCCAAAGTCTTATCAGTCAACCGGAAGACTTATCACTGATCGAGCATTCATCAAGCGACCAAGTCTGACAGTTATGAATACAAAATGTCACCATTAGCAGTTTCATAAAAAAAATTGTGCCAACAACAGTTGCCATGGGGGAAAGTTGCCAACATAGATTATTAATATGTAAAGAAGTAATGACTCATAAAATACTTGTAACTTCCCTATTAAACTGGAGACAAACTTTAATTTAGTGGGCTTTCCCTATGATCTATAAATAGGGTAGTCATTTCCTAAGAGTGGGAATATTGAATCAATTCAAAGAGAATTAATAGTATTTGTGAATTACTCTCTCACTCTACTTTACCTTCACTTATTCATCTCATCCGATTAATACTCTATCTTTTGGGTGTGACATGAATGACATTTTAGACTTCAACATAATTAATTAAAAAGCTTAATTTTTCTTAGATTATATATTAATTGCATTAATAATTAAATTTTAGATAATTTGCACGCATTTATATTTTTGAAATTAAGACACTTGAAACAGGCTTTCAATCCTTTCCATGCATCTAGATAGACAATTAGCTTGTGGGGGGCACTAGAAAAGAGCCACAATGCCTTTCCCCCAATCGATAAAAAGTATAAATTTTAGAGGATGTGAGAACGAAACGAGCCAATCAAAACTGCCGGCAAAAACGGTGACCATACTCGCAAAAATAAATATGTCGTTATAGTTTCATGGGTTTAAGAATATGATAATCCCAACGATTGCATGGGAAAACAAATAAAAATTTATAAAGCCATGAAAATATAACAGGAAGATTTACATGCATACCACTTAACTCTAGTGTATTTACATATTTAATACATAAATTTCATTTATTAGAAAAATATCATTTCACCAATGCATGAAAATGTATATTTTACTTTTTAAATAATATAGAAGCGAGACTTTCAATGTCCCATATAAAGGATTTGGGTGGTATAAATGTAAGAAATAGACTTTAGGTTTTCTATATTATGAAATATTCTTCTCATTAAATTTTGACTAAAATTTGCATCTCGTCTCTTAAAATTTTATTTTTTTCTAACAAAATTATTCAAAAAAAAGCATTTCACCAATGGAAAGCATATATGGAACCACTTAACATGAAGATGTTGCTGAAATTTTCAGTTGAGGGCCTATTAGGAATAATTTTATAATTTCTTCGATTTTCAAAATCACCCTCACTCTTCGGTTTGTCTACTGCATTTTGATTTTTTTTAGAAATTTCTTTGATAAGAAATTATTTTTTATAATTAGATTTGTCATAGTTGAGTAAAAACAAATGTTTAGTTTTTTAAAAAAATATTTACAAATCTCCCATAGCTTTTAAAGAAGTTATTTTGTAATAGTTTTATAACTATCTTTACAAAAAAAAAAAAAAAATCCTCAAAAATAATTTGAAATGTGTATTTAGACTAACCATTAAATTATTTTTTCTATCGGGTATTCCAACAAAATGTGCTTATAAAATTTTCAGAAAAAAAGAATGAAGAGTTTCTTCTCAATCATGCTTTTCTTCTGGCCCGACAACCTCTTAGAATTTTCATTTTGTTGAAGAAAAACTTTCTTTCCGAAAAAGAAAATTATTGTATATCTGTGTGTGTGTGTGTGTTTTGTATGGATGATACTTCTGTTCACAAGTCTATATCTTTTATCCAAAAATTTTATCTAAATCATATTGGGCAACAACATCTTGTTATTCCCACCCTTTCACGAAAAATTATTACATCTAGAGTGCTGATGCAGAAATACATGAGGACTCCAATCAAATTGCATTTGTCCGGTGGAAGCCGATTTTTTTTTTTTTGTGGGTCATTTAGGTGACGTAGCGCAATTTCATTACAGTCCTCATGTAGTTCTGCATGACTCCTGATATAATATTTTTTTCCCTTTTCACGCACTAATTCCACATTACCAATTTTGTTAGTCATTTATTTATTTTTTATTCATTTAGGAAGATAAAGAAGATGGTGATGGTGTAGTTGGACGAAAAACAGTAGTTATGACTATCTTCAATAATCATGGACAAGTCCTTATTAAATTTTGAAAAACGTTCAATTTTATAATCACGAAACTTTATACCATCTACATGATCCATGTAATTGGGTAATGAATTAGGAAAATCTTATTAGAGACCTAATGCTTGTTTGAGCTTTGTTTTTAACCATATAAAGCTTGAATGACGTTATATTATGCGCTTCTTTGAACATTAGACAAATATTATTTGAATGTGCTTGAAATTAGTTCAAAAATACATTTGATTTATTGTATGGACCAAAACAGCCACCACAAATCTCAAAATGATCAAACGACCAAGGATGAGAGGTAAACAATCAAAACTTATGACTAAAGGAGTATAATCTGACCCAACAACCTGTCAAATGACCGGTTGATAAAGTCGGCCTACATGAAAGTCCAGGGGTTGAATCAGCGCCCTACGCTGACGTTCAAGCTACCCAAACTTCTTGCAAGGATTTCCGGTTACAACTGATTGACTGGTCTGCTTTACCTCTGTAGAAGCAATCGTCACAAGACCGGTCGCTACGGTCAAACAAACTCAAATATGCCAACCAACTGATAGTTGTTGTTTTACACTCAAATTGTAACATAAATCAGATATAAATCAAAGAATTAATTGCATTAAGAGAGGTATCCATAATCGCTATTTCTTTTCTATAATTGCACAAATAGATCCCTATAAATAGGGATCAGAAGATGAATAAAGGTACTTTTGCCCCGACTTCACCACCCAAATATTCTATAACCTTTCTACTCTCATTCACTTTCTCCTCTTTATGTCGGATTTAATTCCCGAGCTGTATATTTCTAAAAGATAATTATGATTCAACCTCCTTAAAGGTGTACGTAAACCAAGAAACATGACCCAAACGAGAAACATAGCTAATTACGAAACAAAAAAGCTCACAGAGAGACGTAGCCTCCTGATCCATTGTTTTTTTTATTATTTTAATTTTGAAAAGAGTATTTTGATTTTTTATTTTGAAAAGAGTATTTTGATTTTTGAAAAATAGAACCGAACATATCTCATATATTTTTGATAGTTTAAATAATCGAGCACGATATTACAAATAACACTTCTTCTTGAAAGATGAGAATATCACTTAATTATAGGTTCAACTTTTCAAACTAAGGAATTTATTATATTTATTAGATAAGGATTAGATTATCTTGGTTACTACTTCTTCTATAGGAGTAAACCCTCATAGTTAATTACATCTTAAGCGATCAAAATCACTTAGAAAAAGTCTCGATTAAGATTGAGGTTTCATCTTCAAGAATTCAAAGTTCAATTTTCATGATTGGAAATTGGAAGGTCAAGTGGTAAGGGTTCAACGTGAAAAATTTATTTTAAAAACAAATTGAGCAAAAGGTAGGGGATGGCATAAAATTTGAGAGGAAACTAAATGACTTCCTAAGCTATCATATTATTTGGCTTTACAGTTTGAAAATGATGTTATTTAATTTTTTATCCAGCTATTTTATTTTAAATCTTGGACATGCATAGCACGACATAAGATCAACGTAGATGGCCTAGGAAGATAGGGGCTTTTACTTCATACCGAATGAATAATCTTGAGATCCCAAAAAGCATTAATTTTTACAATCATGCGACAACATAAAAAAAGTTTGAAGATTTATATCATGCTAAACATGTCATCTCAAAGTCCTAAGGGTTTGGGTTGTTTAGGTCTTTGAAAAGTTAAGTTGAAGATCCTCTTTTGGGTCATTTGTGGTCTTGATCATCACCTGAAGATTGTTTACTGCTCGATCAAATCATTGCCTTGTTCAATAGAATGAGAGGGGAAAGAGAAACCCTTCCTTGAATGGTCTATCCTAAATTATTTGTTTTAATGTTATAAATTTTAGCAGGTGCACTCGAGTTGGTGATTATTATTGTTATTGTCTTTCTCATTTAATTAATAGATTATGTCATGGGGTCTTACAAAAATTTAGCATTTTTTTCAAGCTAAAGTGTTTTTCGTGTGTCATAGGGTTTCTGCCTAAACGTATGTCATACATCATCAATCCTCGGGCTTCTTTTCTCATGCCAGAAGTGTAGTAAGGAAAATAACATTGTTGTATGTTTAAATAAAACATATACATCTATGTACGATAAAAGAGAAGAGAGTAGTAGTCGTATATGCTACCTTTGACGTTGTTTAAAAGAGATTAAATTCATAAGTTAAGCATGTAAATAAATAGGAACTAAGCAAATGTAGAGTGTTTTTATTTTTAAGTGTGATATATATTAAAACATAAGAATGAAAGCTTGTAAGGCCTTAGGCAGTAAACATATGAAAATTAGAGTTCAACATAAGTATTTATGAGTTAGGAGTGGGCTTAGCTTTAGGACCTATGGCCCTAAGGATATTCTTTTAGGGAATTCTTTAGACAATCGTTAGCATATGTGTGTATGTCGGCGCTATTATTGGTTGGAGTTGCCAGTAAGAAGTTGTTGGTCACCAGAATCAAAATCCCTTCGCCCGCTTCGGAAGGACGTTTTAATTTACATATATATTTAGTTTTAGAAAAATATGAAATCAAACTGAACCCATATTTTTCATATTTTAAATGAAAGAGCGTTGTGCCTCAAACCCTGTATCTATCCCAAAGGATAAACACAAGACTTGAGGATGAGGCTCGATCAAATAAACTAAGGAATATATGACATCCGTTTAGTCTGTGAAACATTTATATTTACCGACAATTTCCCCTATTTAATATAAAAAAATTAAATAGAGTTTATATTAAGTTGGGTTCAGACATGCTTCCTATAGGGGCAAACACCTATAGTTAATTACATCTTAAATGACCAAAGTCACCTTAGAAGACTCTCGATAAAAATCAGAAAATATTATCTTCAAGCAGTTTCAAAGGGTAGGACTTTTCAATGAGATCAGACAAAGAGGTGTGAAAAGGGATTGGTTCAAATTTGGAATATTTAGTTGTAGAGTCCAAAGGAGGAAGAACTAGGGGATGTCATGGATCCAGAGGGGAACCTCGATGACTTCCCAAGCTATCTTAATGTTTGACTTCAATTTTGAGGAGAAATATTTAGGTGTTTCATCCTGCCATTTTTATTAGTTAGGGCTTACAATCATGTGAAACTATCACACAAATAGCTTGGAAGATGTGAGAGTTTAGGTCGTGACAAACGACAATCTCGGAATCCTAAGCGAGTTAGGGCTTATATTGTAGAGCAGGGTTATTGACCAAAGGAAAATATGTTGAGATTTTCATACATATTTTATGTTATTTTTAATGATATTGCACTTTAAAGAAATATATTTTTGATCTTTTGTTGCAGGAATGATGAATTAAGGTCAATGGAGCAAAAAGATGCAAAAAGGAGTGAATTTGGAGCGAAAAGGACCAAAATGTGCAAATTTGAAATAGACCGCCGACAGCGTCCTCGACCCCGCCGACGGCGAGTTTTTCCCGAGGCTACAGTACAAAATTCTTCAGAAGTCCGCCGACGGCGCCCTCGAGGCCGCCGACGGCGAGATCGACGGTTAAGCCTACTGAAGCTTTATATAAGGCCAAATTTTGAAGGGATTTCTTCTTCCTTGCTACCTCGAAGAGGAATTCTGTGTGCTGTAAAGAAAGAAAGAGATTCAGAAGAACTTTGAGGAGTGTTCTTGGGAGAAACTAGAGATAAGTTATTTACTTATTTGTAGTTTGTATGACTTTGATTTTATTTATGAATTCTGAGTTTCGTTGTATTTTCCCCATGAGATCTGAGTAGTTTTCTCTTTCTTTCTCCTTGTCTTGAGATTTTTGAAATGGTGATTTCAATTGGTGGAGCCATGAAAATGTTTAAGAATTTGTGATGATCTTTTCAATTCGATCTTAATTTACTTTCAATTTGGCCAATTGACTTGTTAAAATATGTTGAGTTTTACAACTAAAGTGAAGAATACATCCAAAATTTAGGGAGGTCAAAGCTCTTGGAAGTTGGGTGCAAAAAAATTGGGAAATAATATTATCGGGCGTAGAATTGGAGATTTTAGAGTGACTGACTAAAATCCCCAATTCGGTCCTATCGTTTGGGTGCTGAAATGTAGATGTTAGCCCACAGGTGAGGGGAACGTGGGAGCTCCGAAGTGAGAGCCGATATCCTCCCAGCCTAGCCGCAGATTCAGTAAATAAGCGTAGAGTTAGTCAATGTTCTTTATGCCTGGACCAAAGGATAAAGAATAGGTATGCTCCTATTTGGCACAATATAAATTGAACTAATTCATTTTGTCCATTGACTATAATTTCTTGACAAGAAGAAGGATATTTTCTTATATATTGAATATCACTATTAAACCCTCCTTAATAACAATAGTTATTTAATAGTTTTTAAAATTACCTATTTATTTCAATTGCCTATTAGTGAAAGATAAGCAAATTGAACTTCGTTGTTGTGATTAAAGTATTGCTTTTCTAAAATCTTAGTTTGCAGTTCTAAACCACTCCATGTGGGATCCATATCTTGAGCGATACGTATACTTACGTTGATATGTGTGACTTTACAATTATTGAATATTTATTACGTCCATATTTATCTTATATTTTAAGCATATGTAAAGTCGCAGTCAAGTTTTTGGCGCCGTTGTTGGGGAGTGATTGAGTGAGTGAGTCAAATCATGATTAGAGTGACAGACAAAGTAAGATTATTAGAAAATTTTTACTTGAATTGCAACTTATTTTTATATTTAGTTAATTATATTACTGAGTACTGATTTCAAATTGTATGCGTAAATTTGGACTTGAAAATCTTATAACCTACGATTCAGAATTAGAACACACTGTTAGAAGGATTAGAAGATTAAGAAGAGAACCTAGAAATTCTGATACAACGAAAAACAACCTGAACAATCAAGGAATAGAGAATGAACAGCAACCTAGACCCCTAAGAGATTATACAAATCCTACAGCAGATGAAATTCTCTTATCTATCCAAAATCCTGATGAATCTGCTAATTCATTTGAGCTTAAATTTGCTATTATCCAAATGGTACAAAACAATCAATTCGGAGGTACACCAAATGAAGATCCGAACTTACACCTCGCTAGTTTTTTAGAACTGTGTGCTACTTTTAAATATGACAGAGTCTCAAACGATGCTGTGAGACTTAGATTTTTTCTTTTTTCACTGAGGGATATAGCTGAGATGTGGTTGAATTTGTTAGTACCGGAATCTATGAGAACTTGGGGAGAACTTTAACATAAATTTCTATCCAAATATTTCTCTCCATCCAAAAATGCTAAACTTAGAAATGACATAACATCGTTCTGTCAGATTGATGGATAGTCAATATATGAAGCTTGGGAGAGATTTAAAGATCTTTTTTGGAAGTGCCCTCATCATTCGTTACTAGATTGGTTTATAATTCAAACTTTTTATAATGGATTAGTGGAATCTCTTAGATCGATTATAGATGCTGCGGGTGGTGGTTCTTTAATGTCAAAACCTTTTGATGAGGCTTATTCATTAATAGAAGAGATGGCTACCAACAATTTTCAATGGCCCTCTGAGCAGGTAAATTCTAAAAGAGTAGCTAGTATCCATGATTCTGAAGCAATATCTATGTTAGCTTCGTAGATTGCTGCAATATCAAAGAAATTAGATCATTATGGGATGAATTATTCTCCAACACCTCCTATGATGGAACAGAATTCATTTGGGGAATTTGTAGATGTTCAACCTTCATAAGAGACCTTAAATGCTATTAATAGACCCAACAATCCTTATTCGAATTATTATAACCCAAGTTGGAAGAGTCATCCAAATTTAATTGGAATAACAATTCCGCTACAAATCAACAATGGGCAAACAACTCAGTGAACCCATTAGGAAATTCATCCAACCAAGGAAATGTTAACTATTGACCTTCTTATCCTCCGAGATTTAACAATATTACTCAAATTAAGGAAAAGAAGTTGTCTATGGAAGAGCTGATATTAAACATGGGCCAACAATTGAAGAATCAAGGAATCAAGAAATTCAAGGAAATCAATTACAAAATCAATGAACTGCTATTAAGAATATTGAAAACCAATTGGTACATATCGCTACTGCGCTTAGTAACCGAACATTAGGAACTTTTCCTAATACTGTGGAACCAAATCCTAAAGATTAAAGAAAAGAACAAATCAAAGAGATACAATTATGAAGTGGAAAATAATTGGAAACAAGAGTGCAAAAAGAAACCGAAACTAAAGAGGAGAAAGTGCATACCGAAAAAGAAAAGGATCATGAGTACCCACATTTAGAGTATCCATTTACACCAATGAAAATTACTGGGAGAAACCTGCACCACCGTTTCCTCAATGATTGAAGCAACACAAATAAAATAAATAATTTTCCAAATTTTTAGAAATTCTTAAGAAATTAATAGTAAATATTCCCTTCTTAGAAGCTTTAGAGCAAATGCTCAATTATGTGAAGTTTATGAAAGATATTCTTAATAAGAAAAGGAAGTTCACGGATAATGAAAATGTTGCACTTAACGAAGAGTGTAGTGAAATTATTTAGAAAAAGCTTCCTGAAAAACTAAAAGGTCCTGGCAGTTTCACTATACCATGTGCTATTGGTGAAAAATTTTATGGAGGAGCTTTATGTGATTTAGGAGTCAACATTAATCTTATTCCTCTATAAATTTTTAAAAGATTAGGATTAGGAGAAGTCTCACCAACTTTTGTAACTCTACAGTTAGTGGATCGTTCAATTACATATCCTAAGGGAGTTATAGAAGATGTGTTAGTAAAAGTGGATAAATTTATCTTTCCTGTGGATTTCATTGTTTTAGATTTGGAGGAAGATAAAGAAATACCTATTATTTTAGGGAGACCATTTTTAGCTACTAGAAAAGCTATGATAGATGTTCAAAAAGGAGAATTAACTATTAGAGTTAATGATTAAGAAGTGACTTTTAACATTGCAAAATCTATGAAATACCCTGCTATTGAAAGAGATAATGAATGTTTTCACATGGAAATTATTGAACATCTACTGAATGAACATTTTAAACAACATTTTGAAGATAAAAAGCATTTTGAAGAAGATAAACATTTTGTAGAGAAGGAACAATTTGAAAAGAATGATGAAGTTATTCTGGGCGAATTAGAAAATGAAGAATTAGATTATGTTCAGGAAAGATTTGAGATGTTGGATATTACAGAAAATGCCGATAAAAATCTATTTCCATCAATTATAAAACCACCTGAACTTGAGATCAAAGTATTGCCTAGCCACTTGAAGTATGTATTTTTAGGAGACTCATCTACATTACCTGTTATTATATCTTCAGAATTAAATGAT
>NEWO01000047.1:221586-236799 GCA_003013225.1 Phalaenopsis aphrodite
GAAAAGATTTTTAAAGTTATATACTACGCTAGTAAAACTCTTAATGATGCACAAATTAATTATATTGTCACTGAAAAAGAATTACTGGCCATTTTATATGCTTTAGATAAATTCAGATCTTATTTAATTTGAGCTAAATGTGTTGTGCATACTGATCACTCTATTATTAAATATCTGATGCAAAAGAAGAATGTCAAACCAAGGTTGATTAGATGGATACTTTTGATGCAAGAATTTGACCTTGTGGTTATTGATAGAAAGGGAACTGATAATCAAATTGCTGATCATTTGTCAAGATTAGAAAATTAAGAATTATCTGACACTCACAATGAAATTACAGACAATTTCCCTGATGAACAACTTTAAAATATTAATGAGTGGAAAATACCATGGTATGCTGATATTGTTAACTATATTGTAAGTGATATTTTGTCACCTATGCTGACACTGCAATAACAAAGGAAATTTACTCATGATGCGAAAGCATATTTTTGGGATGAGCCTAATTTATATAAATAAAGTAAGGATCTTATTATGAGGAGATGTGTACCATATGAAGAAACTGAGCTGGTCATTCAGAAATGTCACTAAACTGAATTTGGAGGACATTTTGGGATTGATAAAACTGCTTATAAAATTTTACAAGCTGGATGTTATTGGCCTACGATCTTTAGAGATGTTTATAGATACATAAAAACTTGTGATCGATGTCAACAAGTAGGCAATATATCCAGAAGAAATGAAATGCCTCTAAATTTCATGTTAAAAGTTGAGATCTTTGATGTTTGGGGATTAGATTTTATGTGACCATTTATTCCTTCATTTGGGAACTTATATATATTAATTGCAGTAGACTACCTTTCTAAATGGATTGAAGCTCAAGCTTTACCTCATTGTGACGCTAAAAGTGTTTCACAATTTTTAATGAAAAATATGTTCACTAGATACGAAATGCCTAGAATGATTATCACTGATGGGGGCTCCCATTTTAGAAATAAGTGCATTCTGAGATTGGCAGAAAATTTTAATATTATTCATAGAATCTCTATTGCCTATCATCCTCAAACCAGTGGGTTTGCTGAAGTTTTTAATAGAGAAATTGAAAAAATAATTGAAAAGACTATAAACCTTAGTAGAATAGATTGGTCCACTAGACTGGATACAACATTATGGGCTTACAGAACTGCTTATAAAACTCCTATTAGAATGAATCCTTACAGACTGAATTTTGGAAAGACTTGTCACTTACCAATAGAATTGGAGCATAAAGCATATTGGACGATTAAAGAATTCAATTATAATTTGAAAGATGCTGGTAAGAAGAGATTGTTACAATTAAATGAATTGGAAGAATTAAGAAATGATTCTTATGATAACAACATAATTTATAAGGAAAAATTAAAGATATGGCATGATTGGAAGATTAACCAAAAGAAATTTAAACCAGGACAAGAAGTTTTGCTTTACAACACTAGGCTGAAATTATTTCCTGGGAAATTGAAGTCTCGTTGGTTAGGACTCTTTACTGTGACTCAAGTTTATACTTACGGAGCTGTTGAAATTGAAGATCATAAGTTGAGAAATAGATTTAATGTAAATGGACACAGATTAAAACCATATTATGATGGTAAAAGATCAAATTTTAAAGAGGTTTTAATGATCAGTCAACCTGAAAAACACCTAAAAAGGTCTGGCTGACGACGTTAAACCAAGCACTTTATGGGAAGAGACTCATGTTTATCTTTACTTTTATTGTGATTATAATAGTTTTTATTTGAAATTATCATAATTTGTGGTAGGATTAAGCTCTACTACTCTTATTTACCCTTGAAACATCTTAAAAATTGGATCCATGAAGAAAAATTGGAACGCATTCGGACCAGAGCGAAACTGTGAAAATTTTACGTTGGGTGTGTTCGACGCCCTCAACGCCGCTGACGGTAGATTTTTCCCGAGAGTCCATAAAAAATTGACACAGAGGCTTGCCGACGGTGCCATCAACCCCGCCGACGGCGAGACCGACGAAATGGCAGTTACTTGGGTTCAAATGGCAGTTTTTGGCGGTTTTTGGGCGGGAATTGTTTTTTAAAACTAAAAAATTCGATTTCTAGTTCATATTTTCACTCCAAAAATCAAGTGAAACTCTGCTAATTTCATTCTATGGCGTCCAATTCCCCTGATAATCCCAAAATGCGAGTTTTTAATCGGCGAAAGTTTATAAGTGCGGAAGTGCAGCGAATCTTCAACAAGTTGCTGACAAGGAAAAGATTAATCAAAGAACGAGGATTCGTGAATCACGGATTGAATAATTCCACGACGGATATTGAAGAAACGATAGTGCGGCAAATATGGGAAGTGTTGTGCTACACAACTGCCGCCGTGGTGGTTCCAGTGGTGAATGAATTTTATGCAAATTTGTGTGGAATCAACCAAGGAGTTGTTTATGTGCGAGGAAGATGGCTCACTTTTACTCCTGCACTGATCAACTAATTATATATGATAGAGAATGTTCATGTCTACCACTATTCCAATTTCGTCCCAACGAGAAAACAGATGAATGAGATTTACCAATATTTAACGGACGAAACTGACGACTTGGAAACAAGAGAAAATAGGTGTGTTAGTTTTTCTGCAACACTCCTGAATGTCATTTCGAAACATTATCACTTTTTTATTTCTGCGAAACTGTTACCGACAATGAAGATCGGTAAAGTTTCTAAAGAAAGTGTCATTTTGAATTACTGCATCCAAAGGGGACTGCCGATCGAAATTTGATCTATAATTGTGATGTTGGTTTTAGGCCTGATTGTTCATGGATCAACTTATGGGCTTTGACACCCCTCCACAATTTTCTCACTCTGCAGTCAGTTCCAAGTGTCCTACAAAAATTGAGAAAAGGTACTGCTAACTTGGAAGCCTTTGGATCCAACTGAAAGATTCCCAGTTTTTGAAGATGAAAATGATATGACAATTATAGTAGATAAGCATCTCAGAATTCACTGCCACTTCAACCCTTAGTCTCTGATAAGTCTCTGGTGATGCTGCGCCGAACCAAGAAATTGGAAAATGAGGTACAAAATTTCATGAATGCGATTAATAATATCTTTGATTTCTTCGATCATCTAGACTGGAGGATGAAGGAACATTTCAAGCACTCTAGACATTTAGAAGATAGCTTAATACAACTAATGAGGAGGATGAAGTTAATAGAAGAGGATTCCACTGAAAAATTTCCATTCTGACCCTTCTACAACCTCTTTGTTCATGTGCAATCAATGGGTGATCTCAGAGGAAAATCGAGTACCGAGTCTAAAGATTAGTAGATTTATATTACTACCTATCTCTCTATCTATGTATTTTGATTTGAACTTTGTATTTGCTTTGCTTTAGATTTATGCTTTTAGATCTTTGTATAGTTGAGACTAAGCATAAGATGTTTTGTTTTCAGTGTTTTGAGTGTTGTGGCTTGGATTGCGACCTTGAATTAATGTATTGAGGTTGAGAAAATACCAAACTTAGGTGTGTTATGTAATGTACATTGTACCCCTTAGAATTTATATATATATGTGATGTTTTGTGTTGTGAAGGTTTATATGTGCTAAGTACATCATTTAGTCACTTAAAATTATGTCTATAATGATTAAAAAGATGTTGTTAAGGCTTGAAGTTGATTAAAATCGCAAAAATATGAAATTTGGACAAAATCAATAGAGCCCGCCGACGGCGCCCTCGACGCCGCCTACGACAGATTTTTCCTGAGACTTAGGTTCAAAATTCCAATAGAGCACGCCGACGGCGCCATCGACCCCGCCGACGGTGAGATCACAAAAAAACACCTTTAGCCACAATTTTGACCAGTCAACTGCCACTATTCATCATCTCGTTCCTCCTAAAAATGCCATTTTTGACCTAAGGCTTGAAAGATCTTAAATTGGGAGGCAATTTCAAAGCTTTTTGACACCGGATTTAATCATCTTTAAGTAAGAGCTTCACTCCAAACAAAAAATATTTGATTTTCACCATGGATTTCTTCCACATTGAGGAGATCAAAAAAATTTGTGAATTTGAAGAAAATTTGAGAAGAAATTCATGGATCTTAATGTTGAACTCTTTGAATTACCATTGGAAGCCATGATTTGCATATTTGAAGTAATTTTTGAAATTTTTCTATAATTTGATTAGATTGAAATGGCTCTTTGTCATAAGAGAAGAGTTGAGTTTGATGAGTCTCGCTTCGTCAATGCGATGGCTCAAAAAAAATTCACTTTCATATTTAAAGGAAAGAAGTGCATAAAAGATCGAGTTTTTGAAAGTTCGGGAGGAGAAATCAAACGATTTATTGTGGAGTGGAGGTGGGAAAACTTTTGTTACACTACCAATAAAGCTAATGCAAATATTGTGAAGGAGTTCTACGCCAATGTGATTTATTCTGATGACGGAATTGTTCAAGTGCGGGGATTCCCTGTTGAGTTTATTGTCGCCCGCATCAACACTTTATAAAGTCCCAGACTCTTATAGCTGTCAATTTGAATCCTTTAGTACGATGGAAGGCCCCCTTAATGATGTGATCGACTTTCTCACTAATGGGAAAGGAACATGAAAGATAAAGCAGCGAGAACGGGTAAATTTTTCTGCTTCCATGCTGAAGGCCACCTCTAAAGCATGACATTATTTTATTTCCTCTACTCTGTTACCGACCTATCACCATAGTGAGGTAACTAGAGATAGAGCTATTCTGAATTTCTTTATTCAAAATAGTAGAAATATAAATATGGGGAGAATAATTCTTAAGAATATATTGACTATGGCGAGGAGTGAGACTAGTGGAGGTCTAGGACATCCTGGACTTATTTATACAATTTGCAAACTTTCTGGAGTAGAATTCGGAGATGAAGAATGGGTTTATCCTATGAAACCCATTAGTAAAGCTAATTTGAAGACTTATGAATCCCATGAGAAATGGAGAACTGTGAGTAGAAGTCAAGAACCTTCTACTTGTAGAAATGTTCCCTCTACAAGTTATGACCTTCCACCTTCTAGTTCCCTTACCCTCTATGATTTGATGAATGAGTTGAACTTACAGTGGAAAAGCATAGAATTGATAAGTGAAAGGATTGGAGGTTTAGAACATCGACACGATTACGATAGTGAGTACCTTCAGAGGGATTCAAATTTTAAGGTAGCTTATTATGAAGCTCAGACCCGACACTACAGAGGTGAGCCTGATGTTACGTTTCTTGAGTGCCCCCAATATACTCAGTATCAACCCAATCCACCTACTGATCAAGGAGATGAAGATATAGCTCAGGATATTGATGTTGAATTAAATTGATGTATTTATATTTGTACTTTTATTTCTGTATTTTTTTGTAATAGAAATGGATGTTTATGTATTTAGACTTTCATTTTTATTATTTTGTGTACTTGGATCATTTTAATTTTTGTTATAAAGTTAGTGTTATGGTTAAATGTGTATGTGTAGTTTAATAGATATTGAGTAGAATTTTGGATTGTAATGTGATTTTTATTCCGCATTTTAATTTTAATTATTTAGTATTGTGGTTGTGTTAGGACATGTTGTGCTTATTTTATGTTTTAGTTCTATACTTATTTCAAAATTTCATTACCCAGAAATTCCTCTAATGATTTACATGTGTAGAAAGCTCGTAATATTACAGACTAGGTGACGTAAAAATTTGAGAAGGCCTGCAAAAATTTTAGAATGATGAAAATGCCTATAATATTTAGGTATGATTTATATTTATAGTTTTTCTTTCCACCTGAATTATTTCATATTTAAAAATTTAAGTTTGGGGGAGGGACGAAAAAGATTAACTATTAAATGTCCTTTATTTCAATATTTTTAAAAATTATTTATATGATTTCATGTAGTGAAT
Organism: Phalaenopsis aphrodite; assembly: GCA_003013225.1. Taxonomy (NCBI): domain Eukaryota; kingdom Viridiplantae; phylum Streptophyta; class Magnoliopsida; order Asparagales; family Orchidaceae; genus Phalaenopsis; species Phalaenopsis aphrodite. Next base: position 227,484 of record NEWO01000047.1, read on the forward strand.
TTAATTCAGGTAACTATATTTTTGTAAATAATTAAATATTATGGTAGATTTAAAGCAATATTTTTGTAATGAAAATTAATTTTGTAGCATAAGATATTTAATATAAAAGAATAAGATTATAGTTAACTATTTAAAGTAAAGGAAAATATAGTTTGAAGTATTAAGAATCTGGAAATTCATTTGAGAAGAAAAGATTGGGGCTCAATGATGTAAAAACTATGAAATATTTATAAGGTGAAGAAATGCTTTGAGTTTCAAATTTAGGGATAGAAAAGTGAAGTTCAAAATCATTAAAAGCTATCCAGATATAGTAATGCTCACTTGAAAAAGGAAAAAGAAGGATTGAAAATAATCCCTGAAAAGAAAAGAAAAATATATAGAATTAAAAGCAATCTAAATGAAAAGGAGAAAAGAAAGAAAAAAATTATGGAAGTGAGGAGAAGCTTGAGGATAAGCCTAATAAAAAATTGGCTTCACTGGACCTACCTGAAGGGAAAACTTAAATACATTCCTGAACTTATATTTATAGAATAGGTCTTTTACTAGTAGAGTTCTTGTCTTTTGGATATTCTAAGTGACTTAATATTGCAACATATAGTCATTCTTGAAATAAATAGAAGACTAGAACTCTTAAACTTGATGACTAGATAATCTTGTGACTACAGAGTTAATTCAATTACTTAAATTCTTTCTGAAAATCTCACTATGATATTTATTTAAGTCAAACTTATAGTATTTCTGAATTAAAACTTTACTGCAGTAGATCATAACTTTTATATAGTATTAAAATTACTTGAGGATAAGTAATAGTTAAGTTTGGGGGATTTTGACCAAAGAAAAATATGTTGAGACTTTCATAACTATTTTATACTATTTTTTATGATATTACACTTTAAAGAAAGATATTTTTGATGTTTTGTTGCAGGAATGATGAATTAGGGTCAATTGAGCAAAAAGATGCAAAAAGAAGTGAATTTGGAGCGAAAAGGACCAAAATGTGAAAATTTGAACTAGGCCACCGTCAGCGCCTCGACCCCGTCGACAGTGAGTTTTTCCCGAGGCTATACGACAAAATTTTTTAGAAGTCCTCCAACAGCGCCCTCGAGGCCGCCAATGGCGAGATTGACGGTTATGCCTACTCAAGCTTTGGATAAGGCCAAATTTTGAAGGAATGCTTAGGCAAATTTTGGGAAAGCTCATCCACAACTTTAAAAGACTATTTTGGCCAAAAATTGGAGACCTTGGAGAAGGAGGGAAAGAATCTAGGGAGTAAAGGAAGTGCTAAAGAGAGTTTCTAGAGATTAGAAAGGTTCTAATATTTGTGAGGAATTCTTCGAGTGATTGTAAGAGTGAGGGAAAGTGAGAGATAGGTTATTTGCTTGTTGTAGTTTTATGACTTTGATTTTATTTATGAATTCTAAATGTTATTGTGTTTTCCCCATGAGATCTGAGTAGTTTTCTCTGTCTTTCTCCTTGTCTTGAGATTTGTGAAATGATGATTTGAATTGGTGAAGCCATGAAAATGTTTAAGAAATTATGATGATCTTTTCACTTTGATCTTAATTTACTTTTAATCTGGCCAATTGATTTGTTAAAATATGTTGAGTTTTACAACTAAAGTGAAGATTACATCCAAGATTCTGGGAGGTCAAAGCCCTTGGAAGTTGGGTGCAAATAAATAGGGAAATAATATTATCGGGCGTAGAATTTGAGATTTTAGAGTGACAGACTAAAATCCTCAATTCGGTCCTATCGTTTGGGTGCAGAAGTGTAGATGTTAGCCCTCAGGTGAGGGGAACTTGGGAGCTCCGAATTGAGAGCCGGTATCCTCCCAATCTAGCCGCAGATTAAGTAAACAAGCATAGGATTAGTCAATGTTCTTTATGCTTGGATCAAAGGGTAAAGAATAGGTATGCTCCTATTTGACACAATATAAATTGAACTAATTCGTTTTATCCATTCACTATAATTTCTTGAAAAGGAGAAGGATACTTTCTTATATATTGAATATCACAATTAAACACTCCTTAATATCATTAGTTATTTAATAGTTATTAAAATTACCTATTTATTTTAATTGCCTATTAGTGAAAGATAAGCAAATTGAACTTCATTGTTGTGATTAAAGTATTGCTTTTCTAAAATCTTAATTCGCAGTTCAAAACCACTCCCTGTGGGATCGATATCTAGGACTCCATTAGAGCCCTATATTACTTGAGTGATACGTATACTTGTGTTGATAAGTGTGACTTTACAATTATTGAATATTTATTACGTCCATATTTATCTTATATTTTAAGCATATATAAAGTTGCAACCAGCTATACAAAGGCCTAAAGATAAGGTGAGGATTTACGTTGCATAAGTAAGCAACCTCGAAGTCCCATGACTTTGTTGTTTATATCTAAGGAAGGAAGATTGGTTTAGCTGGGGAAGACAGGTTTTGCTGTTGAAGATGGTAGTGCTGCCCATCATGCTAGCTCCAAGCTCCTTGTTGTGATGAGTTTGAGTTTTCTAGTGTGTCAAGTTATAATGTTAAATCAGGTGGCCCAATGGTTGAATTTCTCTAATTTTATGGGGGCATGCTAAAGTTGATTAGAGCGACACCGGTTAGGATCCTACAGTTCCCTCGTTTCGACACCACTATTTTATATTCGATTCACTTAGTCCAAATGAACTTACTAAACTCAACTTAATAAGTTCCATAATCTCATTTAGACCGTGGGAAGTTTCCTTAGCAATTGTAGGTTACCTCCTCTGAGGAATTCCCGATCATTCCATAGAGACATCTTAATTTAGTTGCAATTATAGTTTTGTGTGATGTTTGTGATTAAATTTTGAGTTGTCTTATATTTTGAATGTTGTGGGGGTGAATTTTATCTTGGTTGATTTTAATTTTAGTTTTGGTTTTGGTTATCCTGATAGTTTTAGTTTTCAATTTAGACTTGTATAAGCACAAAAGTATAACATAAAAGTACAAGAAAGACAATGCTGAAAACTGTAAAAGCATATCTGGCTAGTCTTCTCGTTCCACCACCTGAAACTTAAAATGCATGTCAGGGCAATTTATATAGAGGCAAAAAGTAAGGATTTGGTAGTTTTCCTAACCCTATGTCATATCTTGATGGGTCCTTAGGAGTTTAAATAAAGATGATTTTGTGAAGCAAAACTTATTAAGTTTTGTAGATCTCTGAGGTATCCAACAGATCTAGAGAAAGAAGCAGGTCTGTGCTACTCTCTCGCTGCCTAGTGAAAAATCCCGAGTTTCATTAAACTTATTATGTTGCTTAATAATTCATCCTATAAATACCCTTAATACTCAGTGAACATTGATGCTCAATTATCCCTAAGAATGGTTTAATTATCACTTGTGATTCAATTTAAGAATTATGTGGGCGAAGACCCTTAAAGAGCCAAGTTAGTGTTTTTGGAACACTTAGCCAAATCTTAACCCTAATTGGGCTTGTAGTGTTTGAAAGATGTTTTAATTTTCAATGATGTTTAGTTTTCTAATCCTCATTTAAATGAAATTTGATTTAGCCTAACTCACTACTGAGCCCTTAAGACCTAGGTGAGTGTCTTAATTAGCTTTGAAAAGATTAAGCTTTAGGTGGTCATAATTTATGATTTGAATTTTATTTGAACATCAAAATAGGGAAATTAAATTGATTAATTATTGGCTTCAAAAGTCATACCCCTAAGTCTTTGGTTCATTTTATTTTAATAAACTTACAAATCTTAATAATTTAGAAATTTATTAACTTAATTAAGAAAGTGAGGTTGGTTTCTACCAATTAACCCCTTGTGTTTCAAACATCAAATAAATTTATTAAGATCAGAGGTTACCCATTTCCTTCTTGAATTAAGCCTAAATGTTAATTAATGCTAAATTTCCAAAATTACACACTTACCCCTAAGGCTCTAACACTTCATAATTTATCAGATTTAATTCAAATGACGTTGAAATTTTTATCCTACCTCATTCATGGGCCAATTAAGACATCAGAGTAGAAAATGTGATTTTTCAAATTTTAATTTATTTTATATAATTATTTTCATGCAAAAGTAGAATTTTTCAAACAAAATTCCTAACTTGACCAAGGTGAATCCTAATCCATTGAATTTTTTACTGGCGGTAAACATAGACTAAAGAAGCTTTTGGACCAAATTTTATGATTTTTTGAATTTCATTTTAATTTTAAGAATTATTTAAATTTCTCAAGTATTTATTAGATATAAAATATTTTAAATGGAGAAAATTAAGTTTTGTATTTTTGAAAAGTCTCCATGAGGTTAGAGGACTTAGAGAAGGAGATTTTATATTTTTCTAAATTTTATTTGATTTATTGGAATTATTTTAGTAAAAAATCATTTTTAGCCTTTAAAAATCATTTTTAAGCTTTAAAATTAAATATCTTTATTTAGAAAACCAGAAAAAAATATTCTAATTATTTCTAAGTGATTAGGAAGCAATTTAGAATATTTCCATGAGTTTTATTATTTTTGTGATTTTTAGGAATTTTAATTATTTAAATATTAAAATTAGGCTAAAAATTATGTTTTTATTTTTAGAAAATGCTCTGATCACAGAGAACTCAAAAAATAAGTTTTGATAATTTTTTGAGTTATATTTTGATTTTTAAAAATCATTCAAATGCCAAAAATGATATTTATCTTTAAAAATCAATTTTGGTTATCAAAAGTACTCAAAATATCAAAATCGATTTTGGTGAGTTCTCTAGATCATAAATAATTGTGGAGATCATAAATAAAATCATTTAAATGTTTACATTTTTCAAAATCAATTATCTTAGTGATTTAGTGTTTATGAAAATTAAGTACTTCTTAAATGACTTGACCCATAAAATTATTTCCAAAAGCTTCTCTGGTCATGGTGGACATTCCAAAATTTTCTTTGACTTTTCTAAGCAACGTGCTAATTTCCATGATTATTTTAGGCAAATAATGCACATAAACTTAAAAAAATGTGGTCCTCTGTCTAGGACCTCCAATGACTTTGGAAAAATCAGAGAGTGTTCTTCTTGACAGAGGCTACAACATGCCAAAAATTCAAGCTACGATGATGAGTCTATATGCATGGAGAATCAAAAGATTCAAATCAGTATTTAATTAATTAAAAATAAAATATGCATCACAAGGGCTTAAAATTATTTCCACATTATTCTCCTTTATTCATTGAGCAAGTGGGTATTTTAATTTTATTTTTGTGATTTTTCTACACAAAGTTATATACTTTTGAAGTTAAGGGAGTTTAAATAAATAGAAAAAGTCTTATTTTCCTACTTATCCACTGACAGCGACTTTTATATACCTAAAAATACAAGAAATTGACACCACTACTAGAAGATTTAAACCCTCGACAATGACGCCAAAAACTTGATGCAACTTTTAATATGCAAAAGTTTACGAACCCAGATTTATATATTTATAATGATTTTGTAAAGTCACAATTTCAAACGCAAGTATAAGTATCGCTCAAGTAATAGAGGGCTCTAGTGGTGTCCCATTTATTGATCCCACAGGGAAGCGAGGAAAGAGGTCCTTAGTCAAATTATAATCTATTACTATTAGTCCTTAGTTTGGAAGTGCAATTTAAAAGGTTTTACTAACAGATACTCTTAAATGTAAGTCTTAAGTTTAACACAACTAATAACTACTCCTAGATGCAAATATTAATTCTAAAGATAACCCTTTTAGGATGAATTGGTTTAGAAAATTTTGAGAAATTAAAAACTACTATTCTTATGTAATGAATTGGATAATGTGAAGGAATGAGATGCATTAAATATTGTATGTTTCAAAAAGGAGCAATCATATTCTTTACCCTTTGGTCCAGTCATAAAGAACATTGGCTAATTATATGCTTGTTTACTGAATCTGTGGCTAGGTTGGGAGGATACCAGCTCTCACTTCGGAGCTCCCACGTTCCCCTCACCTGACGGTTAACATCTCCGCTTCAGTACTCAAACAATATGATCGAAATGGGGATTTTAGTCTGTCACCCTAAAATCTCCAAATCTATGCCCATCAATGTATATTTCCCTATTTATTTGCATTCAACTCTCATGAACTTAACCATCCATGGAATCTGAATGTGGTTCTACTTTGTTGAGAATTACACAGCCCTCTCGGGTCTTAATGCAACTACAACAAATTTTAACACTACAACAGGCCTTTATTGTAATGTAAATAAAGTACAAATAAAAAACCACACATTTATAATTAAATCCACTTCTAACATGCATCACAAAAGCCTAACCATGAATTCTACTCATTACAAAAGAAAAGTAAAATAAAAATAATAATATGAATCTTTTCATGTCATTATTTTCAAACAAGAAGAGAGAGTAGGAGAAGCCCATCACAAAGCATGAAGAAAACACAACAGAAACTTCATTTAACCAAAGCTAATCCACTAGGTAAGTGTTTACAAAATTCAAATGATAATGAAGAACACAATACTTAGCTTTTTCCCTTTGAAAGAAAGACGAATATCTATCCCAAAAAGTCTCCTACCAATCCATGCAATGCTAGAACATCTCCTTACAAATTCTCATAAAATCTCCTCTCCAATCTCTCTAAAAGGGTAGAAATCTAAATTTCTATTTCTATTCTAAAAACCCTAAACTTTCTCCACACATTTCCTAACATTCCTTTCACATAAAACCCTCTTTTTCTAATATAAATTCATTCTTTTAAAGTGTAGGGATGAAGTTTGAAGAGTTGCCACAAGAATCCTTTCAAAAAAGCATCCAAATACGTTGAATTTCGGCCCATAACCACCAAAAATCGGTCAAAAGTCGTCTTGGGCGCCGTCGGCGGGCTCGAGGGCGCTGTCGGCAAGCTTTTTTGTCATTTTTCATTGGCTCTGTTTTGGGCGCAGGTCCACCGTTTCACTCTGTTTGGCTCCGTTTTAGCTATATTTCGCCTCATTTCAGTTGCATTGTGTTCCTAAAAGATACCCCTACAAAATAAGAATGAAAAAAAACCTTCCTTTAAAATGTAATCTCATTCAAAAAAATGCAAGAAGTGTAAAAGAGATTAAGCATCGAAAGACTTCTCCAAAAGGTGACATGGCAAATTTTAATTTCTTGCTCATTTTTTCTCCAAATTGCACCGTTTTTGTTTCTTTTTCTCCAAAAGTCTATAATTCATCATACTTGCAACGAAACATCAAAAACACCCTTCTTTAAAGTGCAATATCATCAAAATCAATGTAAAATAGGTATGAAAATGTCAACATATTTTCCTTTAGTCAAAATCCCTCAAACTTAACTATACTTGTCCTCAAGTAATTTTAGTACTACATAAAAGTTATGATCTGTTGTAGTAAAGTTTTAATTTAGAAATACTATAAGTTTGATTTAAGTAAATACCATAGTGAGATTTTCAGAAAAAATTCAAGTAATTAAATTAACTTTGTAGGTCCAAGATTATCTAATCATCAAGTTTAAGAGTTCTAGTTTTCTATTCATTTCAAGAATGATTATATGTTGTAATATCAAGTCACTTAGAATATTCAAATTATAGGAACTTCATGAGAACAATACTAGTAAAAGATGCTAATCTATAAATATAAGTTCAGGAATGTATTTAGGTTTTCCCTTTAGCTTGGTCCAGTAAAGCCAATTTTTGATTAGGCATCTCCTCAAGCTTCTCCTCACTTTTATATTTTTTTCTATTTCTTTTATTTTCTCTTTTCATTTGGATTGCTTTCAATCCTATATATTTTTCTTTTATTTTCAGGGATTATTGTCAATCCTTTCTTTTTTTCTTTTTCAAGTGAGGATTATTATATCTCGATAGCCTTTAATGATTTTGAACATCACCTTTCTTTCCCTGAATTTGAAACTCAAAGCATTTCTTTACCTTATAAATATTTCATAGCTTTTACATCATTGAGCCCCAATCTTTTCTTCTCAAATGAATTTCCAAGATTCTTAATACTTCAAAATATAGTTTCTTTTACTTTAAATAGTTAATTATAGTCTGATTCTCTTATACTAAATATCTTAATCTACAAAATTAATTTTCATTACAAAAATATTCCTTTAAATCTATCATAATATTTAAATATCTACGAAATACAGTTCTTTGAATTAAATTCACTATATAAAATCATATTAATAATTTTTGAAAATATTTAAATTGAGAACATCTAATAGTTAATCTTGTTCTTCCCTCGCCCAAACGTAAATTTTTAAATATTTTGCAATTAATTCTATAAAATGTAGCAGGAAGAAAAAGTAAAAATTAAATCTACTTACTATTACAATATCCTATCAAATTCATATACATGCATAATTAGGATAGAATGACAGCATAAGAAAGTAAATCTAGTCAAAAACATGCATGCAATAATATTAAGCTAAAAGGAAGTATATTCAATTTAAAATTTCATTTTTCTTCCTACCCCTTGATTTTTAGCCATGTATAACATTGTCGACGTTATTTCAGGTTGATTTGTGGGGTTGCCCGTATGAAGCTTTCGGTCGCTGGAATCGAAATCCCGTCGCCCGCTTCGGAAGGACATTGAAGTATGAAATCAAACTGACCCCATATTTTTCATAGTTTAAAATGAAAGAGCACTGTACCTCAAATCCTGTGTCTATCTCGAAGGATAAATACAAGAATTGAGGATGAGGCTCGATCAAATAAACTAAAGAAAGTATAATGTTTGGTCTACGAAACCTTTGGATTTGCCGACAAGTTCCCCTATTTAATATAAAGGATTAAATAAGGTTTATATTAAGTTGGGTTCGGACATGCTTCCTATAAGGGCAAGCCCCTATAGTTAATTACATCTTAAATGACCAAAGTCACTTAAGAAGACTCTCGATAAAAATCAATAAAAATTATCTTCAAGGAATTTCAATGGGTGAGACTCTTCAACGAAATCGGATGTAGAGGTGTGAAAGGGGATTGGTTCAAATTTGAAACTTTTTATTGTATAATCCAAAGGAAGAAGAACTAGAGGATGTCATGGATCTAGAGGAGAACCTCGACAACTTCCCAAGCTATCCTAATGTTTGGTTTCAATTTTGAAGAGAAATATTTAGGTGTTTCATCCTGCCAATTTTATTAGTTAGGTTTTACATTCGTGTGAAATGATCACACAAATAGCCTGGAAGATGTGAGGGTTTAGGTCGTGATAAATGACAACCTCCAAATCCTAAGACGATTTAGGGCTTATATTGTATAGCAGGGCTATGCAAAGGCCTAAAGATAAGGTGAGGATTTACGTTGCATAAGCAAGCAACCTCGAAGTCCTATGGCTTTTTTGAGTCTAAGGAAG
>NEWO01000047.1:240362-268695 GCA_003013225.1 Phalaenopsis aphrodite
GCCACTAGGCTGGCCGACCGCCCAGGGAGAGGTGGCTAGGAGCTCAGGGAACCCAGAGGAATCCATCACAGCAATTTAATGCAAATGTGTTTGGATTTGGCAAAGATATCTTAAGCATGTGCATTTTTGGAAATAAGATCCCTTAATTTTGGGAACCTTTGGTCCATGGCTTGATTTAGGTGATTTCATGGTGTTTGGACTGGTCACTAAGTCCAACTAACGGCTGTGGTGGAGTTAATTTGGTACCTTTAAGGTAGTTAGGTCACATTTAGTGTATGGGTCCAAGTGAGTGCAAATGACCAAAAATTGGGTTTGGGCTAGGTTAGCCATGTCAATTGGCCCAAATAATTGTTTCAGTTGGTGTATATGATCATAAGAAACAACTTTAGTGAAGGATGGAAGTGTTTTTGAGTTCAATTGAAGGGTCAATTTGAAGAAATTTTGAACATAAATCAATTTGGTCATGTTTGGCTAGGCTTGGGTCTAGCTTGGGTTAGCCTTGGGCTAAGTCCAAATTTATTGTTGTAAATGGTCAATAGAAACTTTCTGAAGAGTTTCCAACATGAATTGGATGCCAATCTGGAGGTTAAGGCAATCAATTGGGTGAAATTTAGGGACTTAGCCAATTTGGGGCTAAATTTGGGAATTTTGGATTTAGGCCAAAATCAAATGGATTTGAGGCTTCACCAATGCCAATTTATGGTTGATTCTGATGTATGGGAATGTCATAAAGATTCTTCAACATTAATTGAGGCCAATTTACTAGGCTATGGGTTTAGTTTGGTGAGATTAGGTCATATGGTCAAAATTGGGGTTTTGACCCAAATCAAAATTGGGCTCAAATCATGGACCAATTGAGCTTGGATTTGGTTTAGTTTGGTAATATCAAAAGTTAATTTGAGTTTAGGATTGGAATTGGGGTCAATTAAGATTAAATTGATGGACATTTGAGTTGGATTTGGGGAAATTTGGGTCTTTAAAGGGCAATTTAGGGATTTTGGTTAAATTTGGTCAAATTGGCCAAATTGGATCATGGGGTAGTTAAGAGAAATGAACTTTGGAATATTTGGGATTTATTGGGATTTTTTTGGGAATTTTTGGAATTTTTGGAATTTTGGGTCAAAGAGGGGTATTTTGGGAATTTGGGGGTAAAAGGCCAAGATGGGTATTTTGGTAGAGTTGAGGTACCAACCATCACCAATAAGCCATGGACCAAAGGAAACCCTATTTTGGGTCCTCTACATAGTGGTCTTAGCTAAACCATGGCCCTAGGGCTAGTAGGTTTAGGGGACCATCTACATGAGTATCCCAAAAGATCAAGGGAACTAGGCTAGAAATTTGAGTTCAAGGTTGTGAGTGATTGTGAGTACAGATAAATGTAGTGAGTGCCTTAGCTCCAGACCAACACCCAAGGTCAACCCTAAGGTCCAGCAATCCTAAGAGTGACTCATCTTGAGTTTCCCCACAGTACTTAGAGGTTGAGACCAACATGTGAAACTTCAAGCTGAGTGGAGAAGGGTTTGGAATTTCTAGTGGTGAGGGTTCCATGTCTAGTTTTCTATGAATAGTCAACAGGAAAAGTCATATGGCTAGACCCTAGGCTACTAAAAGAGGAAAAACTAAACCTCAACCAAAAATGAGGTCAACAAACATTTAGTGCAAAAAATATAAGTAAGAAGAAAAACAGTTTAGAAATTCTATCTACCACAAATTTCTATAAAAAATATCTACAATTATTTATTAGGATAGAAAACATGTAGTAGAAAGTAAATCAAAACTAAATATGTCAGAATGAAATTAACTAAACAAAGTTCTAACTAGCATAACATGTATCAGCATTGAAATATAAAAATGTTCCTCAATTCTTATAAATTGTAATACAAACACAAACGTAAATATATAAACAAGATAAATGAGGTCAATTCTTCCTCCATCTCATCGTATCTCACTAACTTACTTCCAATTTCTAACGGAATCCCTACACAAATATATTAAGTGCTTATAAATGATTTTATAGATTCTAATCCCAAAGATAAGATTATCCCTGATATATTAGTTCTTGAGCACCAACTCCAGACATCACCATATCCCAATAATTAAACACCTCTAGCAGTTTTAAGGATAGTGTAAAATCATCCACAAGTTACTCATCTAATAGGTTCGTGACTTCTATCAAATGAAAATAAAGTCCAAGAAAAGAAGTAACAAATATGAGATGGAACTATCACTATTAAAATTCATAATGTCTCTTATAAAACTCAAGTTTGGGTGAGACCCGAGTTGTAGTGGACTCATCAATCCAACTACTACAAGAGAACATACAAGTCTAACCATAATAAAAATTTAAGGAATCAACCCCATCATGACACATAAAAAGTAAATCAAACTACTTACAATCCAAACATCTACCAAACATCAAGCAAACAGATCAATCCACACTAAAACAAACACAATACAACACTAACTTTCATGACTGTTAAGCATACTAAATCAAACCACATAGATAACCATAGGTTGTCTCCCATGAAGCGCTTGATTTAACGTCGCTAGCCCGACAAATGATTCCACCTGGATCAAAATTCCAATTAAGTAATCCTTGATCAGTAGCCCAATTTTTTCCAGATCCAGGGATTCCTACAAAGTACTCGAATTTAAATTTTTCTTTCAGCTCTTCCTTTTTCATATTGATTCATATCCTTATTCCTCATATTTCTTTCTAGATCAAATATTCTTCTAGTAATTTTCTCAGTTTACATATTAATATCATCCTTGAATTTTAAAGAAATGGATCTTTATGTGATACTTCATGATCTCCTAAATTTTGGATCATAATCTCTCTAGATAATTCAGATTCTAGATCAATATCTTCTATGTTACTCTTTTGTTTCAAATTATCTTCCAATTCTTCAGGAATTTCTTTCATTGATCTTTCAATTTTCTTGTCCTTATCTCTCAACTCAAAGCTCTTTTGAAAAAAATCCTCGAATTCTCTTCTAAATATCAGTTTAATAATTTTAAATTGCTCATAGATCATTTCCTTAGGATTTATCTCAGAGTCACTAGGTAGAATCTGCCCCAACATCAGAATCTTATTCATTTTGTTTGTATACCACGGAATATTCCATTCAGTGACTTTGAATAACTCTTCCATAGGAGATCTTTTACTGATTTTATCATTCAATTCAAATTCATCTTGTGTTCAAGTCAAATATGAAGATATAAAGATTGGTGGTGTATATGAATTCACCAAATAGGTATGCTTTAAAATTGTATGAGGTAAATTCATTTTAAGGTCATGAGATTATTCAACAGATGGAATTAAAAGTTAACTATTTTTGGTAACGTCCATCATTTCACACCTCTCTTGAACATACGTACAGTCTTCTTTAAATAACATTTTAGACTCATTATGAAAGCCCATTTCGATATCATCTGTTAACTTACTCTCAAAACTTTTTTGGAAATAGTTTTTACTTAGATAATAAATTTCATCCATCCAAAAACAATCATCATATTTTCTCTCAGCTGGACATTTCATAGCCTTTAAAACATCAAAAGTGGTTTCATGGTCATTAATATTCATATTTAACTTTCCCTTTTGCACATCTATCATAGCTTGTCTAGTAATAAGAAAAGGGCTCCCCAAAATAATGGGATATTCTTTATCTTCCTCCATATCTAATACAATAAAGTCTATAAGAAAGATAAATTTATCCACTTTAACAAGCACATCTTCTATAATTTCTTTTGGATAAATGATAGATCGATCAGTTAACTGAAGAGTTGTAGTAGTGGAGAAATATCGGATAAACCTAACCTTTAAATATAGATAGAGGCATCACATTAATGCTCGATCCTAAATCATATAAAGCTTTTCTACATAATCTTTTTCCAATTACACAAGGAATTGTAAAGCTACAATGATCTTTAAGTTTCCGAGGAAAATTTTTCTGAAGTATAGCGCTGCACTCCTCACTTAAAGCAATTGTCTCGTAATCCCCAAATTTCCTTTTCTTATTTAATATCTCCTTCATAAAATTTGCATAACTTGGCATCTGTTTCAAAGCTTCCGCGAAAAGAATATTTATTATTAACTTCTTAAGTACGTCCATGAACTTTGAAAATTTTTTATCCAACTCATGTTGTCTAAGTCTTTGAGGAAATGGAGGTGGTGGTCTTTCCAAACTGATTTTAGTTGGAGATATTAATTTTTCCAGATCCTTAGAAACATGTTCTTCAGATCTTTTAGTTTCCTTTGTTTCTCTCACAACATTTTTTCTCTTTCTAACCACATCCTCTATCTCTCTTCCACTTTTTAATTGGACAACTTCTACTTGTTCATTAGTGTTCTCTTTAGGGTTGATCTCACTTTGCTAGGAAGTGTTCCTTGGGGTCTATTGCTAAGTGAATTGGCAATTTGTCCCAGTTGGTTCTCTATATATCTAATCGCAGCATTTTGACTTTGCAATTGGTTTCCCATTTGCAATACTACTTCTTCCATAGACATCTTCTTATTCTCAAATTGTTGATCATTGTTAGAGTCCGGTGAATATGAAGGTCTATAGTTTGTGCTCCCCTGATTATTCTAACTTCCATTATGATTTGTATGATTATTTTTCCATTTTTGGTTTCCACCCTCAGTAGTAGGATTCCAATTAAAATTAGGATGGTTGTCTTAACCTGGGTTGTAAAAGTTAGAGTACGGGTTTTTTAAGGTATTTAAAGCATCATATGATAAGTTAGAATCAATCATATGCCCTAATGAACTTTCCTCACTTAATGGAGTGAGTTTAGGTTGGTTCATTCCAAATTGGTTCAACTTCCTTGATATTGAGGCAACTTGAGATGCAAGAATTGTAATCACATCTGAATCATGAACACTGGCCACTTTTTTTAGGATTTACCCTTGTAGAGGGCCATTGAAATTTGTTTGCAGCCATATTTTCAATTAACGCATACGCTTCATCAAACGATTTTGACATTAATAATCCACCAGCGACAACATCAATTATAAAGCTAAGGGATTCTACTAACCCATTATAAAATGTTTAAATGATTAATCAATCAGGCAGAGCATGATGTGGACACTTTCTTATGAGTTCCTTAAATCTTTCCCAGGCTTCGTATATTGATTCCCCTTCATACTGAAAAAATGAGATAATATATTTTCTAAGTTTAGTAGTCCTTGAAGGTGGAAAATACTTAGTTAGTAATTTCTGAATTAACTCCTCCCAATTTTTAAAAGAGCCAGGTGTTAATGAGTATAACCACATTTTAGCCTTATCCCTTAGTGAGAAAGGAAATAGCCTTAGTCTGACAGCATCGTCTGACATACCGTTATAACGAAATATAGCACAAAGTTCTATAAAATTTGAAAAGTGTAAATTGGGATCCTCCAAAGGAGTTCCCCCAAACTGATTGTTCTACACTTGTTGGATAATCTCAGGATTTATTTCAAACGAGTCAGCTTCTACGACAGGATTTTCTATACTTGAGTAAATTTCATCTGTCATAGGATTTACGTAATCCCTCAATGAAGTATGATGATTTTCTAAGTTATTATTTTGAAAGTTTTCCATTTCCATTTCTAGTTTTTCGAGTCCTCTTTGTATTTTTATTTTTTTCTATTTTTTTCAAACTCGGAATCATAAAGCACAAGTCCTATAGATCCTTTGTTTTGCATATGCAACACAATAAACAATACATTAAAAATTCCATAAATAATAGATGAAATATATTCAACACAACAAAACATTTTCACGAACACCTTATTTTTCATAAAAAACAAATTTTTTTTCAACACTTTTTCATATAAAAACACTTTTCACACAAAATAGTTTTTAAGACACTACAATTTTCCAAGTCTAAGCCTAATTACTTCAACTAAAATTCTCCTAAAGTTCTTACCGAAGCTTCCTCGGCAACGGCGCCATAAACTTGTCAGACTTTTTAAATACATAAAAATACAAGTAATTTGACACCACTACTAGAAGATTTAAACCCTGGGCAATGATGCCAAAAACTCGATGCAACTTTTAATATGCAAGAATTTATGAACCCAAATTTATATATTTATAATGATTTTGTAAAGTCACAATTTCAAACGCAAGTATACGTATCGCTCAAGTAATACAGGGCTCTAGTGGAGTCCCGTTTATCGATCCCACGGGAAAGTAAGGTAAGAGGTCCTTAGTCAAATTATAATCTATTGCTCTTAGTTCTTAGTTTAGAAGTGTGGTTTAAAAGGTTTTACCAACAGATACTCCTAAATGTAAGTCTTAAGTTTAACACAACTAATAACTACTCCTAAATGCAAATATGAATTCTAAAGATAACCTTTTTTGGATGAATTAGTCTGGAGAATTTTGAGATATTAAAAACTACTATTCTTATGTAATGAATTGGATAATGTAAAGGAATGAGATGCATTAAAAATTGTATATGCCAAATAGGAGCAATCATATTCTTTCCCCTTTTGTCCAGGCATAAAGAACATTGACTAATCCTATGCTTGTTTACTGAATCCATGGCTAGGCTGGGAGGATACCGGCTCTCACTTCAGAGCTCTCACGTTCCCCTCTTCTGAGGGCTAACATCTCCACTTCAGTACACAAACAATATGATTGAATTGAGGATTTTAGTCTGTCACCCTAAAATCTCCAATTCTACGCCCATCAAAGTATATTTCCCTATTTATTTGCAGTCAACTCCCATGAACTTAACCATCCATGGAATCTGAATGTGGTTCTACTTTGTTGAGAATTACATAGCCCTCTCGGGTCTTAATGCAATTACAATAAATTTTAACACTAGAACAGACCTTTATTGTATTGTAAATAAAGTGCAAGTAAAAACCATCACATTTATAATTAAATCTGCTTCTAACATACATCACAAAAGTCTAAACATGAATTCTAATCATTACAAAAGAAAAGTAAAATAAAAACAATGACATAATCTTCTCATGCCATTATTTTCAAATAAGAAGAGAGAGTAAGAGAAGCCCATCACAAAGAATGAAGAAAACACAACGGAAACTTCATTTAACCAAAGCAAATTCACTAGATAAGTGTTTACAGAAATCAAAAGATAATGAAGAACACAATACTTAGCTTTTTCCCTTTGAAAGAAAGACAAATATCTCTCCCACAAAGTCTCCCGCCAGTCCATGCAATGCTAGAACATGTCCTTACAAATTCTCTCAAAATCTCCTCTCCAATCTCTCCAAAAGGGAAGAAATCTACATTTCTACTTCTATTCTAAAAACCCTAAACTTTCTCCACACTTTTTCTAACATTCCTCTCACAAAAATACTCTCTTTTTTCTAATATAAATTCATTCTTTTAAAGTGTAGGGATGAAGTTTGACGAGTTGCCACAAGAATCCTTTCAAAAAGCGTCAAAATACATTAAATTTCGGCCCAAAACCACCAAAAG
Organism: Phalaenopsis aphrodite; assembly: GCA_003013225.1. Classification (NCBI taxonomy): domain Eukaryota; kingdom Viridiplantae; phylum Streptophyta; class Magnoliopsida; order Asparagales; family Orchidaceae; genus Phalaenopsis; species Phalaenopsis aphrodite. The sequence continues at coordinate 247,799 of NEWO01000047.1, forward strand.
TCGGTCCATAGTCGTCCCAGGCGTCGTCGGCGGGCTCGAGGGCCCTGTCGGCGATCTTTTCTGTCATTTTTCAGTCTTCTTGGGTAAATTTTTCCATCGGTGCCGTTTTGGGCGCCGTCGGCTAGCAGACTGCGCAACTCCACCGTTTTGCTCCATTTTAGCTCTATTTTGCCCCATTTTAGTTGCATTGTGTTCCTAACCAATAGATTTACAAAATAAGCATGAAAACAACCTTTCTTTAAAGCATAATCTCATTCAAAAATATGTAAGAATTGTAAAATAGATTAAGCATCGAAAGACTTATCGAAAGGTGACAGGGCAAAATTTCATTTCTTGCTCGTTTTTGCTCCAAATTGCACCATTTTTGTTTTATTTTCTCCAAAAGTCCATAATTAATCATACATGCAATAAAACATCAAAAATAACCTTCTTTGAAGTGCAATTTCATCAAAATTAGTGTAAAATAGGTATGAAAATATCAACATATTTTCCTTTGGTCAAAAGTGGAGCCTCGTCAACCTACGGCGACTCCGAAACTCCACGTGGCGCGCTCCCATTTGACACAGCCGTCCACGCTAATAGCAACATGTCCCATTATTTGTGTAAAGAAGCACTGTCTGGCTTCATCTTGGTGGTCCATTCGATACACGCTTGATCAAATGGCTCCCCGTCATCATCCCCGATAGAATGATCCCGTGACTGTCCACACTAAAACCCTAAGATCTCAGCCTAGACTCAACCAAAGCACTTCAGGTTTGATCCTATGAACTCATCTAAGTGGTACAAACACATCCATACGGTCATCATAAAATTAAATTAAACCTAACCAAATGTAGAATCAAAATAGGCTCAGGAGGGGGAGAGGTTTTATACCTTTACTCTGAGAAGTGAAGCTTCAATCAGAGGGTCTTACACATTTGTTAGGGTCTAAGGAGGCTAGCCATTAAGCCTCTTACTGTCGTGTGAGGCCTAAGTATGAATTTGATCACGACCGAATTTAGGTGTTGGTCTAGAGCTATGGTAGAGGATCTGTGGAAGAGGGATTTTTTGGGGCTTTGGCCTCTTTCTTGGTTGTGAAGGTGTATGTAGAGTTAATTTGAGTTTGGTGGAGTGTGGAGGTGTAATGAACTTTGTTCTAGTTTCTGACAAGATTTCGAGCTCAAAATTGAACTCCGATAGTGGAAATTGATGAGGGAAAACAGTTGGAATGCACTGAGGGGATATTAGGGAAGTTCTATAGTCAATTTGGAGAGGTCTCACTAAGAAATTTTCAACACCTCTTGCTATGGCTGTGGGAGGTGCTTTTTATAAAAATTGCTAAGGGGTGGCTGTCATGGTCAATTAGAGGGTGTAATGTGGTGCTTAGGTGGAGGGTAGAGGAGCTCTATAATTCAATTTGGCTGAGCTGGCCCCTAGGTTTAATTTAGGTGAAGCTCCATGGAGGTGTCTCTCGGTTTGGCCATTTTTCGCCCACTAGGTTGGCCGACCGGCCAGAGGGAGGTGCCTAGGTGCTCAAGGCATCCAGAGGAATCCATCACAATAATTTAATGCAAATGTGTTTTGATTTGGCAAGGTTGTTTTAAGCATGTGTATTTTTGGGAATAAGATCCATTAATTTGGGGGACCCTTGGTCCATGGCTTAGTTTATGTGGTTAGATGAGTTTTGGCTCAGTCTTAGGGGTCAACGAATGGCTGAGGTGGAGTTAATTTTGTTGCTTTAGGGTGGTTGGGTCACATTTAGTGCATGGGTCCAAGTGGATGCAAATGACCAAGTCTTGGGTTTGGTCTAGGCTATCCACGTCAATTAACCCAAATAAATGTTGAATTTGGTGTAGATAATCATAATGAACAACTTTGGTGAAGGATGGAAGTGGTTTTGGGATCAATGCTCAATTTGAGGGGATTTTGAATTTTAATCAATTGGTTATATTGGGCTAGGCTTTGGTCTAGCTTGGGCTAGACTTGTGCTAATTCCAAATTGATTGCTGTAAATGGTCCATAGGGACCCCATGAAGTTTTTTCAACATGAATTGGATGCCAATTTGTAGGTTAAGGCAATCAATTGGGTGAAATTTGGAGACTTAGCCTATTTGGGGCTAACTTTGGGAATTTTAGATTTAGGCCTAAATCAAATGGATTTGAGGCTTCACCAAGGCCAATTGATGGTTTATTTTGATTTTTAGGAATATTACAAAGATTTTTCAACATTAATTAGGGCCAATTGACTAGGCTATGGGTTCAATTTGGTGAGATTAGGTCATGTGACCAAAATTGGGGGTTTGACATATACCAAAAATTGGGCTCAAATCATGGGCCAATTAAGCTTGGATTTGGTCTTTTTGGGCCATATCAAAAGTGAATTTGAGTTTAGAATTGAAATTGGGGTCAATTGAGATCCAATTGATGGACATTTGAGTTGAATTTGGGGAAATTTGGGCCTTTAAAGGGCAATTTGGGGGTTTTGATCAAAGATGGTCAAATTTGCCAAATTGGGTCATGTGGTAATTGAGGAAAATGAAATTTAGAATATTTGGAAGGTTTTCGGAACTTTTGGGATTTTTTGGGAATTTTTGGAATCTTGGGCTAAGGAGGGGGCATTTTGGTAATTTGACCAATTTTGGTGATTTGGGTAGTTTGGTTGTTTTCAAGGTGTTTGAAATATTTTATGAACAAGTTTGGGAATTTTGCCTAAATTTGGGAATTTCGGCAAAATTTTGGGCCCCAAGGGTATCTAGGTAATTTGGGAGAATTTTGGGGCAAAAGGCTAGGTTGGGCATCTTAGTAGAGTTGGAGTACCAACCACCATTAATAAATCATGGACCAATAGAAACCCCATTTTGGGTCCTCTATGTAGTGGTCTTAGTTAAACCCTAGCCTACGGCTAATGGGTTTAGGGAACCACTTGTAGGAGTCTCCCAAAAGTATCAAGGGACCATAACCTAGCAATTCTGGGATTAGGGTAGTGAGTGGTTGTGAGTGAAAATGTTTGCAAGTGAGTGCCTTAGCCCTAGACAAACACCCAGGGTCAACCCTAAGGTGCAGCAGTCCTAAGGGTGACTCATCTTGAGTTCCATCATAATGACCCCAGTAGGTGCTAGAAGATAGGACCAATATGTTGAACTTCAAGTTGAGTAAAGAGGAGTGTAGAGTTTTTGATCGAGAGGGTTCCTTGTCTAATTTTCTAATAATAGTTAATAGGAAAGTCCTATGGCTAGACCTTAGGCTGCTAAAGAGGAAAAACTAAACCTCAATCAAAAGTGAGGTCAACAAATGGACACCCAATAGGTGTGGTGTGCTGGGTAAGCACACCGCGCGTATTGGCGTTGACCGACAAGATCAACAAAAACCAATACAAACTCCTAAGTCAATAGACTCGGAAGTATGCGTAGAGTTGTATGTGTGATTTGTTTCTTCTAGGGAATTAGCAGGAGATCATCTGATTGAAATCAAGGAGTATGGACTCTCGCTGGGGATCGGAGAGTGGATTTTGAGTTATGAAATTTCAGGTATTTATAAAAGATGGGAGTCAGTATATAAGCACTGACCTCAAGGTGGGATTGAAATTTGGGTATCAATCCCAAAATAAGAATCAAATGCCATAATCCATTTAAGGTGGTTTTAAAACTGATTTAAAAACAAAAAGAATAGGATGCCTTGAATTAATCGAAGGGCCTATTCCCTCAACTTCAAGAATATCATTGAATTTGATTCAAAAGATTGCGATAGGAGGGGTTTCTACAGCAACGTGAAATCAGATATAAAATCCTCATCCTCTAGAATTTGATTTGAAAGATTACAATAGGATGAGCTCCTAAAACAACACGATATCAGATGTGAAATCCTCAACCTCTGAAATTTGATTTGAAAAATTGCAATAGGATGAGAAGCATTGTGAATAATCAAATTTAGTCCTTAATTGGGTAAAATATCAATTTATGGTAGCAGGGGGAATTGTATTAGGTCATCATATTTCAGAAAAGGGTGTGGAAGTAGATCCTACTAAAATTCAAGTGATAGCTAATTTACCTTATCCAACAAATGTAAGGAAAATTATGAGTTTTTTAGGACATGCTGGATTCTACAGGTGATATATTAAATACTTTTCAAAGATTGTTAAGCCTTTATGACATTTACATGAGAAAGATGCAATTTTCAATTTTGATGAAGAATGCCTAAAAGCTTTTAATTTATTAAAAGAAAAATTAATCACTACAACAATTATAGTTTCACCAAACTGGGGAAAACCTTTTGAATAATTGTGTGATGCTAGTGATTATGCTATAGTAGTTGTTTTAGGACAAACATATGATAAAATTTTCAAAGTATTTTATTATGCTATTAAAACTCTTAATGAAACTCAAACTAATTATACAACAACTGAAAAAGAGTTATTAGCAATAATATGTACTTTTGATGAATTTAGATCATATTTAATTGGAACTCATTGTGTAGTGCATACAGATCATTCTGCTATTAAGTACTTAATGAAAAAGAAGAATGCTAAACCTAGACTTATAAGATGGATTCTTCTTTTGCAAGAATTTGATTTAGAAATAGTAAATCTAAAGGGGTCTAAAAGTCAAATTGATGATCATTTTTCCATGCTTGAGTTAGAAAAACCACTCTGTTTTGAAAAAGAAATTAATGAACATTTTCCATAAGAAAAATTATTCACTATTAATGAGTGGTGTGTTTCGTGGTATGCCGACATTGTGAACTTTATTGTTAGCGATATTATACCCTATGGAATGACATACTAAGAAAGTAGAAAATTTATTTCTAAAGCTAAGACTTATTTTGGGATAAACCATTTTTATATAAATAAGGAAAGGATCTAATTATTCGAAGATGTGTACCATTAGATGAAACTTATAAAATTATCCAAAAATGTCATCATTCTGATTTTGGGGGACATATTGGTGTTGATAAAACACATACAAAATTTTACAATCTCGATTCTATTAGCCTACAATTTTTTGAGATTTTAATGCTCATATCAAAACTTGTGATAGATGTCAACGAGTAGGTAATATTTCTATAAGAAATGAGATGCCCCTCAATTATATGCTAGAAGTTGAAATATTTGATGTTTGGGGATTAGATTTCATAGGACAATTTATACAATCTTTCAGAAATTTATATATTCTGTTAGCTGTGGACTATGTATCCAAATGCATAGATTCTAGTAAAAAATGCCATAAAGGAGAAGTTATTAAAAAAATATTTTATAAATCATAGGATTGCTACTGCTTATCATCCTTAGACAAGTGATTTGGCTGAATTATCCAATCAAGAAATTAAAATAAATATGGAAAAAATTGTGAATCCAACAAAAATGGATTGGTCAGTCAAACTTGACTATGCTTTGTGGGCTTATAAAGCTACATAAAGAACTCCTATAGGAATGTCCCCATATAGGCTAATATTTGGGAAAGCTTGTCACTTACCAGCTGAACTTGAGCATAAAACATATTGGGTGATTAAAGAGTTCAATTATAAATTAAAATATGCTAGATAGATAAGATTATTGCAATTAAATGAGCTTTAAGAGATAAGTAATGAATTTATGAGAGTGTCAAGATTTATAAAGAAAAGATGAAGATGTGGCATGATTGAAGGATTCTTACAAAAAATTTTCAGCCAAAGCAATAAGTTTTGCTATATAATGAAAGATTAAGATTATTTCCAAGCAAACTTAAGTCCAGGTGGATGGGCCCATTTGTTGTGATAAAATTTTATCCTAATAGAGCTGTGGATATTAAAGATCCTAAGTCTGAGAAATATTTAAAGTTAATGGACATAGACTGAAACCTTATTTTATGGGGAATTAGCATAAATTTAATAATGAAATGATGTTGGGTCAAGCATAATAAGCGCTGGTTACGTCGGGCTAACGACATAAAACTTTGCGCTTTATGGGAGGCAACCCATAGTTATCAAAGCATTTTTATTTTGATTATTGTTTTGTTGAGTGATTAAGAAAATTAGGGTAGTATTTTTGAAACTATTATGTGTTAGTAAACATTTTAAGACTTTATTTACTGACCAAGACATGTTAGAATGATAATTTGGATGTTTAGTTGATTTGTGCAAAAATGTGCACTGGCGCTTAAGTGCCAGATCCGACGCTTAAGCACGACAGTTTAAACACATGTGCTAAATTAATATGCTAGAAGGTTTAGCCGTCAATTAAGTTGTAAAAATGTGCCAAGGCAGCTTCTAAACGTGTCTAGAAGTTATTGGAAGGATTTAGGCCTATAAATAGAAGGGTTTTGTGAAGGAATTTCACCCCAGATCATTTCTAGCCCGAAAAGTCTAAGAGAAAGTGAGATTTAGAGAAAACATCTTCATGGGAGATGGATTTGAAGAAGAAGGAAGAAACCATGAGGAAGAGGTTCATTAGTCAAAGTGCACAAGAGATTTATAATGGTTAATTAGTCGTTAATATTGATGGGATATCAGAGAAGATCAACAAAATTCAAAATATTATGGCATTATTGGAGACCAAGGTACTTGAGTTGCATGCAAATCTAGAGCATATTAGATGGTAATTGAAGATGTAATTTAGCCACACAAGTTATATAGAGGAAGCAGATAAGGCAATGTTCATAAAGCAGAAGTGGATTGAAGAAGATAATATCAGAGCTCGTCACCACCGTCCGTCTTATCAACTCTATATTTCTGGAGAGACTAATGAAAGGCAGGAATTTGTTCCTTCGAATGAAGAATGGAATTAAGTTTAGCGTTAGAAGTTGTTGTTTTCAAGCGGTTTAGTGTTTAAGTCTTATTTTTAGTATTTATGACTTCTTATATGTGTTTAATTGTAAAATGATTGTTCTGTATTTGTATTTAGAAAAATTTTCTCATCCAAGACTATTTGGAGTGAGAACTAAGTGTTTAAAGGTATTTATACTTGTTTGTGAATTAATATAAGTTTTCTTGTGTGAAAATTTCTGTTATTTTTAGCCTCGAATTAAAATAGTTATTATGTGGAATTTTGAGAGTAAAGGGAGTTATAGGAAGTTGAAAATGATCATTTATGTTTTATGAGACCATTTAGGGGTGGTTTACTTAGGCAAATAGTGCATTTTACTTAAATTTTAAAATCTTGAAAATCGTGCATTGGCGCCTAAGCGCCACATCTTGCACTTAAGCGCAAGGTAACTCGAGAGGCAGGTGCCTAAGCGCTACTTACTCGCCCTTAAGCGCTGGTTCGCGAAAGGTTAAAAGTGAAATTTTGTCCAGAAAATCACCATTTTTATGCCTCCCGTCACCTTCAACCTCTCAAAATTGTGATTTTGGAAGGCTACGACACATATAAAGTGAAGATTTCCTTGTGGAATAGTGTGAAATTTGCTAACTCCAAGTTCCTTGTGGTAAGAGCTTTACTTCTATGCAAAAATTTTAGATTTTCACTATGTATTTTGAGCAAATTTAGAGAAATTTGAAAATTCACTATTCATGGTGAAAAGTGCAAAATAAAATCTATGGAATTGCATAGGAAGTGTAGTTTATACTTTAGAAGTTTGGTTTAGTAATTTAGACTTGATTTTTGAAGTTGTTTTTGGAATTCATAAAATTTGTAGAATGGCACCAAGAATGAAGAGGAGCAAAGGAAAGAGCCCTTTCAATTCGAGTAAATTTGTTAGTTCAAAAGCTCACGATCTGTACATTGATTCGTTGCAATCATAGAAACTGATTCAGGAGCCTTTTTTTAGGAATTCAGGTGAAGACGTAAAGGATTTGATCATTTGCGGATGGTGAGAATGATTCTGTTGTTTCTCTACTGTGGCAGTTATTTCTGTTGTTAGGGAGTTCTATGCAAACCTCTATAAGGCTGAGACAATAGAGTCATGGTTAGAGGAAAGTTGGTGCATTTTTCACCGGAGGTAATCAACTTATTTTATCATCTGCCACCTAATACGTTATGATTTTATGCAAATTATAGTCTGACTGAAGCGAAATTAGACGAGATTATTTCTTACTTGACTGTTGGAAGAAGACTTTGGAAGATCACTAATGAGAGGAGAGTCAACTTCCCAACTTCAAAGTTATGTGCACTTTCAAAGGCCTGACACTATTTTATTTCTGCTCGTCTGCTACCAACAAATCATCTCAATGAAGTGAACAGAGAGAGGAGCGGCGTTAAATTATTGTATCCTGGAAGGAAAGCTCATCAACATTAAAGCTTTGAATTATCATACTATCATCAGTTCTGCCACTGTCGTTACTACTACAGGTCTGGAATTTACTTCCTTTATCTTTTCTCTGTGTGAGCAAGCTGGAGTTAAATATGATATATGGGAGGAAGTGTTGTTACCTCTAAAGCCCAACACTAAGGTGAATGTGAAGACTTATTATGATCATTCTATTTTTGGCTGGAGAGGAGGATTTTCTAGGAGTTATGGAATGGAGACGTCTGCTTCTACCTATACTGCTTCTACATCTAGACCATCTACCTCAAGTGCTTCTACATCTAGAGGTGAGTATACTGAGATCCAAGATCAATTAATGCAGAGGATGATGGATCATATTAATTTTATCGATGATAAAGTTTAGAATTTAGGGCTTTTTGCAGAGCATACTAATAGTTATAGTAGGAGAAAGAGTGATTATGAAGAGAAATTCTGCTCATCTCCGGAGAACCTAATTAAGGGTGACCCAGGAGTGCAAAGTCCTTAATATCATTGATATCCTGATTATGAGCCTGTAGAAAAGTGGTATAGCGGTGATTCAGAAGATGAGGAGCAGAATTGAGAGATTTTTATGTTTGTAATATGTGTTAGACTATATGCTTTGGACTTGAGAATTGTGATGTGTTGTTTATTTTTATGTCGTGGACTATGTGGTGTGGTACTGCTACATTTGCATCTTTGTGATGATATGTACTATGTATTGTGTTTTGGACTTATGTATTTTATTTTTATTGTGATGTTTGTGTTAGTTAGTAGTTTGTTTTAAAATTCTAGGGTAGTAACTATTGTGAGTTTTGTGATTTAGTTAGTTTCGAACTTCACTTAATTCTATGTCTTTTGAAAAGATGAAAATCTTACTAACTTAGGTCTTAAATATTAAATTTTAGAAACTGCTACCCTGTATTTTTTTATTTATCATGTTTGAAGGTTGTTTTTATGTTGAGATTGTGAAGTCAAGTTAGTGTGTTTGTTTGCTTTTATGTTATACCCACTGTTTAGAAGTCTATTGAATCTCTACATGTTCATATGAAATGAAAATATTAGAAAATTTGATCAAAATTAATTTTATTCCTATTTTTAGTTTTATACTCGTATCATTAGGGTATAAAAATTCATGTTAGCAGTTATTTTGATTTTCTTTCTTGCTTACATATATTTGACGCTAAACTATTTAATCTGTTAAAAATTTAAGTTTGGGGGGATGAAAAATATTTTCAAAACTTTAACTTTATTTGATCTCAAATGAACTACAAGTGAATTTGATTTGACAAAAAAATTGATCATGTATATGAAGTTATATTAGCGAAGTAAAATTTGATTTTAGAAATGAGTAAAACAATTTAGTTGAAATTTTTAAGTAATGAAGAAAAACTTTAAGTTAAAAGTTTTTAGTGTAGAAAATTATTAATATAAGTAGCTGTCTTTAGAAAGAAACATTGATTTTTTGAAAAATTTAGAAATTTAGACATTTATTTTTAATACTTAAATTTGTTTTTTTTTTAAATAATTTTCAAAGCTATTAATTTATTTATAAGAAAAATTTTTGTATCAAGACTTTGATTTAGGAAAGGAAAAGAGAATTCAAAATTATTAAAGGTCTATCCAGATATAGTAATCCTTGCCTTAAAAAAAAAAAGAAAAAGAAGAAAAAGTGAGGGAGGAGGATTAGTGCCTAATCAAAAATTGGTTCTACATTTGATCTTTTTAAAGTATAAGACATGAGAAAATCTTAAGCTTATAGATTAAATATTGTAAGTAAATTTTATCTTAATAAAAATTTTTAAGTGGAGATAATAAAAGAACTAAATTCTAAATTTGAAAGACTTACAATATTTCTGAATTAGATAGGAACTCATATTTTCATCTTTCTTAACATTAAAAATTTCTATTCTTTAAGTTGGTCTCATTTAATGAATATTTTTTCTAAATTGGAATACTATATTTTTAAATCTAAATTTTAGTAACTACTAAAGAAACTCATACACATATCATACAAATTTAGTTTTTAAAGATTAAAATATCACTTGAGGATAAGTAACATTTTAAGTTTGGGAGATTTTGATACGCCTAAAATATATAGTATTTTTAGACATATTTTTATACTTATTTTTGAGATATTGCACTTTAATGGAAGATATTTTTGTGTTTTTCTTTCAGGTACAGATAAAAAGGTAAAAAATTCTTAAAGGAGTGAAAAATGATCAAATTTGAAGCAAATAAGTGACAAATGTGCAAAAGTGTTTGGGCGCCTGAGCGCTAGTGGCAATTATTGGATGGGTAAATTCATTTTTTATGAATTTTAAAGAGCTTTTTGATGCACCTATTGGCTTAATAAGTTGTTACAACCACCATGGACAAAAATTATTCCGAAAGGATGCATCTCTTAGGGAAATACATCGAATCAAGACATATTTTGAAGAGATACTAAGGCACCTTTTGGAGAATTATAAAAGAAGGATGATTGAGACCTTGAAAGGGGTCCTAAAAGTACTGAGAAAGTTTTGAAAGTTCTAAATTTGGGGAGTTAGTTAGAGAGAATTTCAGGCACCACATATTTATCCTTTTTATTTTAGTTTTATATTCAGAGTGTTGTAAAAGAGAAGAGATTCAAAGGAACTTCAAGAGTTTGGTGGAGGACTTGAGATAATTTTTATCTTTTGTTTTAGACTATTTTTGGTTTTAATTGAGACTTGTATTGGTTTGACAATGATTTCTACTTTTAAATTAAATTGTGAATTTATTTTTTCCATGGATTCTAAGTAGTTTTCTTTATCTTTCTTCTTAAAATGATAAGTAATTACGTGTTCGATGGAAGTTGTGGAGAGTAATGATTCTTAATGTTGGAAGAAGTTGTGATGGTTTAAATCTATGTACTTCATTGACTTCTTAATTTAGGCAATCCAGGTGTTAAAAATTGTTGTGAGAACATTCAAGAACTTGGCTGGTATTCTCTCAGTCAAGAAATGGAAAGAATCACATGAGGTTGTATGAATGAGAATGTAGTTCATATGATTGAGTGAAAATAAATATGGAAATATTCATTATAGAGTGTAGAGTTAGAGGACTTTAAAGTGACAGGTTAAACCCCCCAACTTAGTTTATTTTTTTGGGTTCTGATACAAGATGTTAGCCTCCAGATGGAGGGAATTGAGGGAACTTTAGAGTGAGAGGTAATATCTTTCCTACCTAGCTCGTCTTCAAAACTATTCAAACTCTAAATTAACCAATGTTCTTTATAGCATCTATAGTAAGGGTAAAGAATATTATTGTTCCTATTTGGTATAACACAATATGTGTACTTTCACAACAGAATTCTTAAACTTATTATTGATTCATGATAAGGAGAAAAATATTTTCATATTTAGTGCTTTTCTTATACAAAAAATCAAGTTATCTTTTTAATTTTGTTCTATTTTTTGTCAAAATATTAAAATTACTAAAAATATTTAAATTTTATTTACTGCAAAAAAATCTTTATTTTAAATAATTATCTTTTTAAAAATAGAGAGTTTTCCAAAAAGTGCATATTGCATATCTTCCCTGTGGGTTTAATATTCAGGTCTTAATCAAAAAGTCTTATATTACTTGATAACGATATGTATACTTGCATAGTATCCCAATATATATAAATAAAATGTTAAATTATTATTTTTCTTCAGGATCAAGTTTTTGGTTTTGTTGCGAAATAAGGAAATATAAGTGAAAAATATAATCAGAACTATTGTTATACTGTTGCATATAAGCAGTTTCAGGATCAATAATTCAGCAAGACCACTTGTTTGGAGATGATAAGCAGTGGAGATCCTATGTTTGATACTAAATTCTTCCGTTAACTTTTCAATTATTTTATTTCTAAAATGAGATCCCCCATCAGTAATAATTACTCTCGGAATTCCAAACGTAGAAAAAAATATTTTTCTTGAGAAAATTTGAAACACTCCGAGCATCACATCGCGGTAAAGCAACTACCTCAGTCCATTTTGAAACGTAGTCTACTGCAATCAATATGTATAAATTTCAAAATGAAGGCACAAATGGTCCCACAAAATTTAATTCCTATACAAAAAAATTTCAACTTCTAATATAAAGTTTAAAAGTATTTCATTTATTTTCAAAATATTACCTACTCGCTGACATCAATCACAAGTTCTTACATGCATATTAACATCTCTAAAAAGAGCCGGCCAATAAAATCTTGATTGAAAAATTTTGTGAGCAATTCTATCAATTTTAAAATTTCATTTGAATTCATAGTCATGGAATTTCTGAATAATTTTTTGGGTTTCATCATAAGGTACACATCTTCGAATAATATGATCTCTACATTTCTTATATAAATAAGGATCATCCAAGAAGTAAAACTTTACATCATGAATTAATTTTTTCGGTTATTGTGGTGTTAAATCATTCGATACAAGATCACTAACAATATACTTAACAATGTTTGCATACCAGAGTGTTTGCCTTTAATTAACAACAAATATTTTTTCATCCAGAAGTTCTTCTTTAATTTCTCTTTCAAATTTAATTAATTGTTCCTATTCCAGTCTTGACAAATAATCAGCTATTTGATTATCAATTCATTTTTCTATCAACTGATACAAAATCAAATTCTTGTATCAGAAAAATCTATCCAATTAATCTTGGTTTCACATTTTTCTTTTGCGTTAAGTATTTTATTGCAAAATGATCAGTATGAACAATACATTTAGTTCCAATAAAATATGATTTGAATTTATCAAAAACATAAAGAAATGCTAAGAATTCATTTTCAACAGTGACATAATTAATTTGAGCTTATTTTAGTGTTTTACTAGCATAATATATAACTTTAAAAATGTTGTCTTATCTCTGCCCTAATACAACTTTAATTGCATAATCACTAGCATCATACATTAATTCAAATGGTTTCTCTCAATCTTGTAGAACAATTATAGGAGTTGTGATTAATTTTTTCCCTTAGCAATTCGAAAGTATTTAGACATTATTGATTAAAATCAAAGTTTATGTCTTTTTATAAAAGTTGGCATAGAGGCTTAGTAGTTTTTGAAAAATCTTTAATATATCACATATAGAACCCAACATGTCCTAAAAAACTTCTAACCCCTCTCATAGTAGTTGGTGGAGGTAATTTAACAATGACCTAAATTTTTGTTAGATATACTTCCATGCCATTTTCAGATATTTTATGCCCCAACACTATTCTTCCTGCTACCACAAATTGACATTTTTCCCAATTCAATATTAAATTTATTTCTTCAGATTTTTCCAGAAATTTTGCTAAATGTTTTAGACATGCTTCAAGTGATGTTCCGAACACAAAAAAGTTATCCATAAAATTTTTTTTCCTTTTTCCATCAAATCACAGAAAATTGACATCATACATCTTTAATATGTTGCAGGCACATTACATAAATCGAAGGACATTCTTCTAAAAGCAAAAGTGTCAAAAGAACTAGTAAAAGTTGTCTTCTCTTGATCCTCACGAGCAATAAAAATTTGGTGATATCTGGTATATCAGTCCAAAAAGCAAAAATATTTATACACAACAAGTTTATTCAACATTTTATCCAATAAAGGTAGAGGAAAATGATCATTCTTAGTGGCTGAATTTAATTTTTGATAGTCAATACAGCTTCTCCAACTATTGACTTGTCTTGTTGATACTAGTTCATTCTTCTCATCTGCAACAACATTCACTCCTCTTTTTTAGGAGCACAATTGATTAGACTAACCCAAGCACTGTCGGAAATATAATAAATAATTCCAGCATCTAACCTTTAAAATTTCTTGCTTTACCACTTCTTTCATAATTAGTTTTAATCTTCTATGAGGATCAGTTGTCGGTGTATGATGTTCTTCTAATAAAATTTTGTACATATAAATTGAAGGACTGATTCCTTAAATATCAGCTATTGTTCATCCAAAAGCTTTCTTATAACTTTTTAATGTTTCCAATAATTTTTGCTCTTGCAATTCAATTAATGTTGAGGATACTATAACGGGTAATGTAGACCAATCTCCTAAAAATGCATACTTTAAATGTGGTGGTAGCATCTTCATTTTGATTTCAGGTGGGTTTTCTATAGAAGAGCTAATTTTCTTTTTACTCTCTATATTATCTAATATTTCAAACTTTTCTTGAATATAATCTAAATCCTCATTACTTACTTTAATGACTTCATCATTCATTCTATCTCAAACTTTATACTCTAAATATTCTTCTTCAGTTCTTTTTCCAAAATTTTCAATAAAATATTCATTACTTAAATCATCGTTAGTCTCCATCTACAGCATTCATCATTTTTTCCATTTGCTGAATATTTCATAGATTTTGCTATATTAAATGTAACTTCGTGATCATTGACTCTCATGGTTAATTCACATTTTTGCAAATCTATTAAGGCTTTTCTAGTAGCAAGAAAAGGTCTTCCTAAAATAATTGAAATTTCTTTATCTTCCTCCATATCTAATATAATAAAATCTACAGGAAAGATAAATTTATTCACTTTAACCAATACATCTTCAATAAGTTCTTCAGAATAAGTAATTGAACGATCGATTAACTGAAAAGTTACAGTTTTAGGGGAAAATTCTCCTAATCCGAGATTTCTAAAAGTGGATAATAGCATCAGATCAATACTAGCTCCCAAATCACATAAAGCTTTTGCAAAAAATCTTTCTCCTATAGCACAAGGAATAGTAATGCTACCGGGATATTTATGTTTTTCAGGAAGCTTTTTCTAAATTTTCTTACTACACTCTTGGCTTAGTTCAACCGTCTCATTAGTAATAAACTTCCCTTACTTATTTAGTATATCATTCATAAACTTCACATAACTTGACATTTGTTCAAGGGCTTCAACAAAAAGAATATTAATATTTAATTTCTTAAGAACTTCCAGGAATTTTAAAAATTGTTTATCTGAATTTTACTATCTTAATCTTTAAGGAAATGAAGGTGGCAGTTTTTCTACAGTAAATTTCAGTGGTTCAATATGATACTTTGGTTCATGCTGAATATCTTTTTCAGAATTTTCAATTTCCTCTCTTTCATTCTCAACTTCAATTTCCTTTTGATTTTTTATTTCAAAGTATTTCAACTTCTAAATTTAATAGCCTTAAATTATTTTTTATTCTGGTCTTTTTTGTTAATCTCAACATTACTGGGCAAAGTTCCCGAAGGTCTATTGCTCAGCACAGTAGCCATATGCACTAGCTAATTTTCCATGTTTCTAATTGCAGTTCCTTACCTATGTAATTGGTTTCCCATTTGCAATATTAGTTCTTCCATTAATAATTTATTCACCTTAATTTGTGGATTGCTGTTAAAACTTAGAGGATGGTAAGGTTTAGGATTAATATTTACTTGGCTATTTAAATTTTCTTAATGGATTCACATTATTCCCCCATTGCTAATTCACATTGTTAGGATTATTATAATTCCAACTTAGATTAAGATGTTTATTTTAATAAATTGAATATGGATTATTAGTTTGATTATTTATGACATTTGAAGTTTCATAAGACGGTTGATAATCTATCAATTGCCCTAATGAATTTTCCTCAATCACAGAAGATGTTTGAGAATAGTTCATTCCAATTTGATCTATTTTTTTAGACATAACAACAATTTGAGAAACCATAATAGACAAAACATCTGAATCATGAACACTGATTACTTCTTTTAGAAGGCTATTTAAAATTGTTGTAGTCATTTCTTTAATCAAGGAGTATGCTTCATTAAATGATTTTGACATTAATGAACTACCAACAGCAGGATCAGTAATAGATCTAGGAGGTCTCACTAATCCATTATAGAATGTTTGAATTATCAACCAATCTGGTAAAGCATGGTGTGGACACTTCCTAAGAAGATCTTTAAATCATTCTCAGGCTTCATAAATTGATTCCCCTTCAAACTAACAAAAAGATGTAATATTATTCCTATGTTTAGCAGTTTTAGGTGGTGGAAAATATTTTGCTATAATTTTTTGAGAAAAATCTCCCAAGATCTCATCGATCCAGGTGCTAACTAATTTAACCACGCCTTAGCTTTACCCCTTAATGCGAAACAAAAAAGCCTAAGTCTGACAGCATCATCAGACACTCCGTCATATTTAAATGTAGCACATAGTTTTAAAGAACTTCCAAGTTGTAAATTAAGATCTTCAGATGGTGTTCCCCTAAACTAGTTATTTTGTACCATTTGGATAAAATTTCGTTTAAGTTTAAATGAATTTGCAGTAACAGTAGAGGTTTGAATACTCATGTGAATATCATCTGTTGCCGGGTTACCAAAATCTCTTAAAGGTCTTTGTTGGTGTTCCATTTTGTTCAAATTAATATTTTCTTTTTCTTATTTTCAAATTTTTCTTATAGTTCTTTCTAATTCAGAATCAAAATGGTAGTGATCCTTGAAATCCTAAACTACGCATACAAAATCACAAATAATATATATAATTTTAATTTTTTTTATTTTTTTAAAAAACACTAACACCAAATAAGTTTAATAGTTCAAATAAAATCTTTTTAACTTTTTATTAGAATTTTACTATTACTCCTGCCAACGGTGCAAAAAACTTGATGCAAACCTATTGTGTGCGACTTTTCTATAAACTCAAACCATTACGCTTAATTTGCCAATAAATTTACTTTTGTAATCCCAAAATATTTTTCCAATATTTTATATTCACTAGGTCATAAACACAAGTATATATATTGCTCAAGTATTATAGGGTTCTAATGGAGTCTAAGTATCAATCCCACATGAGAGAAGGTTAAACTTTTACTTCACTAAAAGAACCTAAATAGATAGTACAAAAACTATCATAGCTATAAATATAATAACTAAAGTTAATGTGAAATGCAAGTCTAACAAAACTAAATCTACTATGCTAATTTTGCAAGCTTAAAAATCAAATCTACTATAAGCAGGTAAAGTAATTTTAACGAAGGTTTCAAATTTAAGAAAAGTATCTTTACCATTTACAATAAGGTTGTAGCTAGTGAAGAATCAAACCTATTGTTAATAGCATGTGAAAAATAGGAGCAATAATATCCTATATTTGGCTTGTCAAGTGATAATGGGCATTGACTAATTCAGATGTTTTCAATCCACATTCGTTGTTAGGCTAAGAGAATATTTGCTCTCACTCTACATATCACACTTCTCCCTCACCAGAAGGCTAATAGTCTCACCATATGGCTTCCAAACATTTGAACCAAATTGTTGATTTTAGTTTATCGCCCCAAAATCACCAATTCTACACCCATTAAAAAATATTTCCCTATTTACTTGCACTCAATCCTATGGAGACTTCACTCTTACATGACATTAAAGTGTGATCCCTACTTGAATGTTGAAACCATGACCATCTCGGTTCTTATGTTTTTGCATAGATTTTAAAAAATCAATTGGCCCGTTTGAAAAGTAAATGAAGTTCAGGATGAATCATCATAATTTAAGAAATTAAGATCATTTTCAAACAACTATTGATTCCTTACATCACTACTTATTATTGTAAAGGGAAAGACAAAGCAACTACTCAGACTTCATGGAGAAGAAATAACAGAACATGGATTTATATATATATTGAAACAAATTTACATAACACAAAATTTAAGTAAACAACTTATCTTACTGTCCTTTACAAGCAAATCCCTTGAAGTTCTTTTTAATCATATCCTTCTACTTATAATGATATGTGCCCCTCTCTAAGGATTGCAATTAAGAAGAAATTTCTCACTTTTCCTCTCCTCTTACATTTCTTAAATAAGAATCTCTCTAAATCAATCAAAAGAAAAACTAAGTATGGAAGTTTTGCTCTGTTTTCTTTTTTTCTTTTCTCCTCCTTCGCTCCATTTTTCTGTCAAAAATGGTTGTTAAATAATGTGTGGTAAAAAATTCAAGCGTTCCTTAAGCACCCCTTCAAAATTCATGCATATTCAATGCATTTTGCGAAATAACTGTCTCGATTTTGGCGCCGACTGATGCCGTTCGGCACTGGTCATCCTCCATACATGCGTACTTGCATCGTTCGGCACCAGTTCGGTACCATTTGGTGCTAGAGCATTTGTTTGCCTTTTTTGCTCCAAATTTTAATCTTTTTTGCTTCTTTTTAATCCAAATCCCCAAATTGAGTATATATGCATCAAAAACATGAAAATACCTTTTTTTAAATTGCAATTTCACCAAAAATGATCTAATATAGGCATTAAATATCTATGAAAAATTGAACATTTTTTGGTGTATTAGTACCCATGCATGATCACCTGTGCCCACAACTCCAACAAACATACGATCCAACTTTTCTGTAAGCTCTGGTCAATGACACCAAACTTTAACTTTTAACAGTCGACACTACCTACTAATTAATGTATAATTTGATATGCTGATGTATAATAAGAAAAATAATAGATCGATGTTTCATTTTATTGGATTCTAACCCAAGCCCGTGGATCTTCGGTTTAACTTTTTTCATATTTTTTAATATTTCTTTAATTTATCTCACTTAATTTTTAATTGCATTTTATCATATTCAGTTCTTGTGCTTTTCTTAATTTTTTTATTATATTCTGTCATTCTTTTTTTTTTAAAATAGGTGGTTGGCCAATTTTTCAATTCCACCTCTTTAAGAAATAGATAAAAAAATATTAGCTTTACGTTTTTATCTTACATGGTAGACAAGCTGATTGATTTTGTATTAGTCATGATGAGTACTAGCATGAAAAGATCTAAGCAACATAAATATGTGATGGAGAACATAAGCTTATCTCATGAAAACATAAAGTCTCATTTAAATCTCTACAAATTAAGATGGTAACAAAAAAGAAAAATCTAAAATCTATTAACATATCACCACCATCACTACCACTACCAAATATTATCCATCTACAGAAAAGCGCATCATCATCACCAAAACACCACCACCACCACATCATCACAACCAATAGACTACCACCAACACACCATCACAACCAACACTCCAACAACACCACCACTTCATCGACATCGACATGCTACCGCCACAACATCATCATACACCAACACCACCACAACCATCCTATCATCAACACCAACACAACACTAGCACACATCAACATCGACAGACCACCACCCCAACATCATCTAAAGCAACACACCAACACCACCACAACATCAGGACCAACACACTGTCAACAAAAATAACACAAACCAACAATAGTAACCCTCATTAATGTAGGTTGCAAAGCACTAATAACAACACATCCAACACAAAAAAAAAGCAGCATACTAATAGCCACCCACTTAAATAATGGTCACAAAGCACCAATGCCACCAAGATACCACATACTACAACCTCTAAATGTCATAGAAAAGCCACAAACCTCAAGCAACAAGCCAGAAGTAATGCGCTATATTGAATACTTCAAGACACAATCTGCAAACATAATCACTAGAAAGATCATTGAACCAAAAACTGTAAATACCAATGGGCCAAAACCGCAAAGACCAAAAGGCCAAAGTTGCAATGACCAAAAACATCCAAATTTCACAGAAAAAAATAAATGCAATAAGACATTGCCCCTTTCTAAAAGCATAAACTCATTATTTTTTCATAGTATACAACCACAACCCGGAAAAAGGAATCCACACACTGTTCAAAGCCACTAATCTCTAAAGCCAAAGTGCCTAACACCCAAACAGAGAGGGTAGAAATAACCATAGAACAATGTAGAATAAGGAGAACAAATAAAGAACGCAATGATGTTGTTTTCCCACAGCGAGAGATGAGGAGGAATTGCTCAGGGCACAAACGTGAGAGCGAAGGAAGGGGAATAGGGAAGGCAAAAGAACTTACTTAGGGAAGAGACACGAGAGAGGAGAAAGGGGAGCGAGGCAACCATTTTCGTACCACGAGAGAGGGTGAGGAGTTATCTAGGGTAGAGACACGAGAGAGGAGAAATAGGGTAGAGGAGAGACGCGAAAGAGGAATTACCCCGCGCAGCGAAGTCATAGCCACGCGAAAAATATGGTCCGCGGGGTTTAAACTTCGATCTCCATTTAAGAAAATTCTTAGGGCAAGCTGTCGCACATTCATTTTAAATTAAGGAAATTATTAGGATAAGCTGTCGGACATTCATTTTAAAACAGTGCTTTTAGCGTTTTCAAAACACGTGTAGCAAATAAGATGCCCCAAACCTACCCTTATATTGAACTATACTTGAACTTTATTTAAATTTTACCAAAAAAAAAAAAATGTTTGATCCATATTTGAATCATATTGTACTGTTTTGAAAAATGATTCAATTTTAGGTGAAAAATCTTATTTGAATGTAGTTTAAACCTTATTCAAATCAATATCAATCATCACAGATTGAACAAGTACTCTTTAGCTAAAGCAATAGTTTTTCAAGTCCAAAATGAAGTTTCAAATGTACTTGAAACCTGCATATTTCTCAGGTTTTTATTATTATAAGACACGTAAAATCAATTTTCTCTTAAATAAATGTTTATTATTTGATACTTGGGACATTAAAACTTTAATTATGTTCTTTTAAATATAAAATTAATGTAAGTATCCATCGAAAAATTTATCCAACTTAATAAAAAAGGGCAAATAAATACAGACCACCCAGAACTTCGAATTTTTATTCGGTACGTGCACCGCATGAAGCCTTACATGCGGTACCGAATAAAAATTTGCCACGTGGAATGCG
>NEWO01000047.1:268711-280526 GCA_003013225.1 Phalaenopsis aphrodite
GGGTCGGAATACATGAAAAAACTTATTTTTAAGCTGTAAAGCCACGTGGAATCGCATTCCACGTGGCAAATTTTTATTCGGTACCGCATGTAAGGCTTCATGCGGTGCACGTACCGAATAAAAATTCCAGAACTTCCTATTTACAATTAATCAATCTCTTTCATTCATATCTCAAATTTTTACTGAAATATTAAAGTTGATCGTAAAAACCCAATTAATATTTTTATTTTTATTAAATTCTCAATAGTTTGATGGTAGCACGCATAGATACACCGTTTGGTTAGTTCAAATCATAGCCGTATGGTTCCCATAACGAAGACTTCATTTAAATTAAACATGGTCCCCATGGCAAACTCCCGAAGGAGTCAGCCAGTCAAGCGAATGACCGAATTTTCAAATGGATGGTAAGCTCACTGCAGGTGACAATAAACGGAATCGCCTGCTTTATTATTCCTCAAAATCACTCAGTCATCACGATTCTTCCGTCTGCCTGGCAGACAACCGTCAAGCGGAACAGCGCCGCTCGCTTGAGCGGCGGCAGCCGGCGACGGTTCCTGCGAGAGAACTATGGGTCAGAGCCAGAGCTGCGTTAGATACACTCCCGAATTCAATTTCTTCAGAGCCGTACAGTTTGCGGATCTGGAAACTGTAGAGTTATCGCTGAGCATCGACCCAGCCATTCTCAACAGAACCACTTTCTATGATCGATGCTCGGCTTTCCACATCGCCGCTTCCAATGGACATTTCGAGGTATCGATAGCTTTTAAATTTATTGCTCAATTTCCTTTCTGTTTCCCTGCCTTCCGATTCTCACTCGTGCTGCGTCTGTTTTCTTCCAGTTGCTTTCCATGCTACTGGGTCGATCTGTGAACCCAGATCTCTTAAACAGGCATAAGCAGGTGAAGATGTTTGATTTTGTTATTATTATTCTTCTTTATACGATTTTCGCTAATCTGACCTGTCTTACTGTTTTTGTGCGTTGCTATTTAAGACTCCTTTGATGTTGGCTGCAATGCACGGAAAGATTGAGTGCGTACAAAAGTTACTCGAAGCCGGAGCAAATGTGCTGTATCTTTTCCTAGGTTTTCCTTTTTAGTTTCTTGCTTTGTGAACGATGCGGATTGATCTGAATTATTTCAATTGTTTCCATTGTGTTCAGATTTTGAAGTTTGATTCGGTACAAGGAAGAACTTGTTTGCATTTTGCGGCCTATCACGGCAATCCAGATTGCTTGCAAGCCATTCTATCTGCTGCCCAGTCCACAACCGTAGTCAATTCATGGTAGATTGCCTTGAATTTAGCTTAAATCGTCTTGCTTGAGTTCAAGAAACTGTTCCTTTGTTAAAAAAAATAAATAGACTTTTTAGATTTGCTGTACTTAGGGGTTTTGCTCGTTTCGTGAATGTGAGCGATGGGACTGGCGCAACCCCTTTGCATCTAGCAGCAAGGCAAGGGCATCGATCATGTGTTCGTATTCTATTGGACAATGGAGCTCTTGTGAGTGCTTTAACGGCCAGATATGGGTAAAAACTTTCACTTACTCAATAATTTATTTTTAAATGTTAAAGTATGATTTCCTTGCTATTCAATAGCTTAAAAGATAAGCTACTGCAGCTGCCCAGGTAGTAGCCCGCTTCACCTGGCTGCTCGTGGAGGATCCTTGGATTGCGTTCGTGAATTGTTGTCTTGGGGTGCTGATCGTCTTCAAAAAGATGCATCAGGGTATGTGTTCATTGCCGAGCCTGTTAAAACTGATGAAGTTTCTGTTTAGGGGAATTATTACAGTTTTATTTTGAGACAATAATTATTTTTATGTTTAGGTAAACATTCATTTTTTATTTTTTAGAAATTTTTGTGGTTAACTTTTATGGGTTGCTTGTTGCAAGTAGGATTTAACATTTGTTGGATTTAGTAAATCCCTAAATCAACCCAACCCTTAGAATCGATAAATCCAGATTTAGGCCGAATTGAAGGCAAATTTTGACTTCCTAAAGCTGAAAATTTGCAAATCTATGGAACTCATGCATTTTGCTGTTTTGCTGGTTTTTATAAATCCACTTAAAAACTTCTACCAAACCGACCCCTTAGTGTGTGGTAGCTTTAAAGAAAAGGTGTATTTGCACACATACTACACAATTCTTATACTTTTACACACCGAACACCTAAACTTTCATGTTTACAAACATTACTACGCAAATCTTTTGCATCACATAAAACATATCACTATCATTGACTTTTAAAAGTGAAATACAACTTTTCATGCATAGTTTTCTAATACCATAGTGTTATAAATGTAAATATCAAATTTTAGGAGTTAGATATGTATGCATAAGAATTGTGTGGTATGTATGTAAATTTTCCTGAAAAATTATTGTTTAATTTTGCTAAAGTGGAAAAACTTATAATATTTTTTTTTATGGCAAAGTGAGTGCGCAAAAATAACCACCTTAGAACTCCATTTTCAGCTAATTGGCTGAATATTCCAGCAGAAAAATTTTAATACAAAAAAAAAATCTTGCATTTTCATTAGTCGCCACCCTAAATGAATCTTTAGTTCATCAAATAATTAAACAAGAAGAAAATTTTGATCATGATATCTTCAAGGTTTTAAAAACATTAGATTTGTTTTGAGGTGAGGTTCAGCATAATCAATTTATTATAGTATTGCACTTATTTCAAAATAAATCTTAATAATTTAACTCATCAAGATCAAATTTTGGTCTATATATTCTCACTTAATTTTTTTCATTGAAAAATTCATTGATTTGTACATACCAAATGGTCATAAGCATGAGCTTTTAGCTCAAAACTGAAAGCACTTTTGATCATGTGTTCTCCGTTGATTCACTCGTTAGAGTCTCCCCTTCAATCCTCCATTTAAAGATTGTCAAATTATAGATCTGATAATAATTTTATCACTTTTTTTATTGTTCTAGCAGAACTGGTTCTCTATTTGAAATAAATTTCTTGTGGTTGTTTATAATTTCCAGGAGAATACCCTATTTTGTTGCATTGAAGCGAAAGCATGGAGCTTGTGCTGCTCTGCTGAATCCAGGATCAGCAGAGCCTCTGGTTTGGCCTTCTCCGTTGAAGTTTATTAGTGAACTAAACCCTGATGCAAAAGCTTTGCTTGAGGAAGCTCTTGTGGAGGCCAATCGAGCAAGGGAGAAGAATATCCTGAGAGGCACAGCTTATTCCTTTGCTTCTCCTATCCATCGTGAACCTGAGATAAATGATGACTACGAAGATCATGATGACTACACGTCTGAGGTATTATTTCACGATATATTAGTATCTTCATAGATATATTAGTATCTTCATATGCAGAAAGCAAATACTGTACTTATAATTATATTTAATTATTTGAAAAAATATGAATAACGTTAAGGATGTTTTCTTTTTCAATTCATTGATTATTTTCTTGGGACAATCACAAAATGGAGAACTTTAGTTTCTACTATTCTCCTCAACAAAAAGTGTTCCTCTTTTTTTTTTTCTTTAATTCCTTTTATTTCAATTCCTTCAAACCAAATGGAGCCATTACATATATGACAGTGATGGAGTTTTGATTTTATATAAGAGAGACCGAATCAATTCATCCTAGACCTGTAAGAGACAATTTTTATAATATATATATGACTTGAAACAAATTTATTGATAAAATTTTCATATTATATATAATTTATTAGGATTTTCTCAAACCACCCTATATAGTAGTCATTTTTTTATTTTTAAAAACCCTTGTTAACATCGAAATGGAGTTTTGAACGTTTCTATAATAACCAAACATGTTTTATTTCAAATATAACATGAAGAAATTAAAGATAATTAATGGAAATAAAAAATATAAAAAATGATGCAGCCTTTTAATTTTTCAGTTTCTAATGTTACGAACTGTAAAAAGATTTCAATTTTATGTTGTTGATTGAACTTCCTAAAACAAATAAACATATTTCACTTATTGCGCCAGTCCTAAAAGATTGAATTTATATTTCAGATCAATGAGTATGAGCTCTGCTGCATATGCTTTGATCAAGCCTGCACAATTGAAGTTCAGGATTGCGGGCACCAGATGTGCGCTCACTGCACTCTAGCTCTCTGCTGCCACAACAGACCCAATCCTGCAACTTCTTCACAAACTCCACCAGTCTGCCCTTTCTGTCGGAGCAACATTGTTCGACTGGTCGCCGCCAAAAGCGTTTTAAATCCGAGCAAAGCAAGGCGGTCTCGTAACTTAACAGAAGGCAGCAGCAGCTTTAAAGGCTTGCCTTCCACAATGGCAACCATTGGAAAAATGGGCTCTCGAATAGCTGATAGCAGTGATATGCTTGATAAGCCTTGAAATAAATGAGAGGTTGGAGGCATTTAAATAATGAGCCGTGAATGGAGTTAAGGTATGCATTCTGTTGTAATCTTCTTTATATCATAACTTCACTTTTAATGAGTTATTCATTTCACCATTAAATTTGGCGTGAAAAAGCATGTAAGAGTCTTGGAAGTCATGTGACTCTCTATGATTGAGCAAAGGTATCTCGTATGACATTTGCATGGCTTTGGAAATGCACTGGTTATTTTTTTTTAATGATGAATGTGTGTACCATGGAGAACATTGATGGAATAGGACAAAATCTATATGAATCTGAGAGAAGATGTGGGTTCCAGCTTAGTAATTTGCTTTTATAGGTTCTGTGAGAGAATCTCTCCTATTTTAAATACTTTTTTGGTACCTATTTTTTATTTAAAGTCTCATCTTGATCTGAAAATTTTATATTTCCAATGCACACTGCCATGACTCATCGGAGGTACAGCTTTGGCGGAACTCAATTTGGGAAAAAAACTATATTTTTGTTGATATGAATCCTTATAACATGTTCAATTAGGCATATGGGGTTTAATCAGGATGGGGGTAAATCATAGTGATGAATACTATTTTGGTCCTTCATCGCTAAAATAACAAAAAATGAATCAAATTAAATCTGTATGATGGACTATTATTCGGTTTGGGCATTTTCATGCACATCAAACAATTATTATCTATTTAGATTACCACCTAAATACTCGTATTAATATACATACAACCCATCCTTCATATCATATAAAAAATACCACTTTAAAATTGAATTTGTTTTTTCACAAAATATTTTATGACAAATATTTTAAGTACAAATATCAAACTTTGGCTGTTAGAAATGTAAATTCATAATAATTTGGTGGCATGCATGTAAATTTTCCTATAATATATTATTGTCTTCCCCCGCTTCATTGATTATTAGTTTTTTTCTTGAAAGGAGAGTTATGTTATGCTCAAAATAAATTTGGAAGCAGGTTTTATGCATGAGATTAATTAGGTAAAACGTTTGTTTAAATTTCTAATTGAAAATCAACTAGATCATGTGGGGATTTTCAATCATTTAATGGATGAGCAATCATTTTTAATTCAATTTATAAGTTTCAAATAAATGTTTTAGGACATCTAGATTCAGTCTAATAAAATTATGATTGAGATGATGCGTTGCGATGGGGTAGATGCTCTGATATCCAATCATCCAAATCTGTCAAAAAGATATTGAGAAGTGAGCTCAACCTATAAATAATACCTTTTAAATTATTTGAAAGGATGAATGAAATGTAGATTCTATATCTTTATAAATCAAAATCAAATGAGCATTTTAACAAAATGATTTCAAAAGAATTCAAGATCACTCGAATGAAGTTTGCCTTGGCGTTAACATGGCTATAAAATGACAAAAAATAAAAAAAATAAAAAGGAAAACTGTTCCATAAATTCACCACTCAAATCATTGAGATTGTTGGGCGGTCATTTAGGCAAAGCTCTCACCACGGGCAATTGATTCTATCAGGATTGGGGTGCTTCGAGTAGTTCATTAGAAAGTTTCTCACTATAAAAAAAATGGGCAATTACATAAATATCTCTTCAAACTTCATTGTTTATAAATCTAACACTCTTTTCATTCATTTTTCTTATTCTAGCACAATTATCAAAATTCACGAAAAAATTGGAACGTATATTTTCTTAAAACAAATTTTCTTTTGTTTTATCTTACACTATAAATGCATGGGTTCGAAAGTTTAAAGCATCATCCAAATAGTAATTATGTAAATAGCAATGCTTTGAGTGGTGCTGATGTTACGAGTTAGGGATCACACTCGTTCATAGCACGATGAAACGCCTATGAAGGTATCCCGTCTCATATAAAAAAGAATGTATGAAGACGTAGCCCATCAGAGGATGTATCTAATGTTGTGAGTACGCAGTCTACCATTCTGGTTGACACTCTCCAAGAAGAAACCCATTCAATAGAAGAAAGATTGAAAAAGTTAAGAGCCGATGTCTGACAGTTGCTGATAGATAGAAGAAGAGACCCTCATGATGACATAGAGAAGGGGTTTGTATAAATAAACAAATGGAGACTCGAGCCACCTCATCTACACGGGAGGTGCCAACACAAAACATTGAGTATTTGACAGAAGAGCTGTAAAGGATCATACAACAGTGAGATGAGAAAATCAGTCCTCTCAAGAAGAAAGTTGAAAAAATGATGATCGTGTTAACAACTCTGCATAGCTTTCCAAAAATGACATAGTCGCCATCCGCTGAGTCCAACCAACCAGAGGTAGTTCACATTCTC
Source organism: Phalaenopsis aphrodite (assembly GCA_003013225.1). Classification (NCBI taxonomy): domain Eukaryota; kingdom Viridiplantae; phylum Streptophyta; class Magnoliopsida; order Asparagales; family Orchidaceae; genus Phalaenopsis; species Phalaenopsis aphrodite. The sequence goes on from NEWO01000047.1 coordinate 275,362, forward strand.
GATAATAAGTGCAAATCAACAGAAAATAAAAAGAAAAAAAATAATTCCACCCAAAGCGGGATCCCTGAAAAAGACATCACTCAATTAGTTGAGCAAAATGTCAAAGAAACGATGGCCCAGGCAAGGGGTGGATCAATGGTTTTGAGGGGTAGGTCCTGCCTCAGAGGAATTTGATTAAGTTCAATATCTTAAGGGCCTTGTACTTTTGCTCTTCGAGGTGTTTGATGGGACTGGAAACCCCGGTCAGCATGTCGCACACTTTCGAGATATCCAAGAGTACGAGAGTTAAGAAGATGTTTGAACTTAATTTATGCACGTAACGTTTTGTTTAGTACTGCTTGTTTTAGTTTGTTGAGTTGGATTGCATTTCCTTTCTATTATTGCACTATCTATGTTTATACTTTGAATTTTGATGTTTAGATTTCAGTATTAGGATGTTGGTTTGTTTTAGAATACTGAATTTGATGTTTGTTTGCTTGAAAAGTGTTAGTTTGAAATAGTGCGAATTTTATATATAAATATTTTTTTTGTGTTGTTTGTGAAAGTTTGGTGTTAGAATGATGTTTATATATGCTTAGAAATTTTCATTTCAGTTAAATAGAGGTAGACGTCAAGTGGTACGGAGCTGCTCTCCATAGAAATCGAAATCTGGTTAATTTAAGCTCTGGCGCATGATGCGCAATTTACAGAGCGCTGGCGCATGATGCACCAGATTTGGCGCATGATGCGTCAAAGACCCAAAGACGCCAGATCGCCTAAAAAATCTTGAAATCGCATGGACAAGCTCCATTTTCACTGCTTGGGTCGTCTCCTACCTCTAAACCTTGACCTATGGCTTCTTATTGAGAATAGTAAAGAAGATTTTGGAGGCCAAAAATCGTAAATTTCATCTTATCTTGGTAAGAGCTTCACTTTAACTTAGCAATTTTTTATTTTCACCATGGATTTTTCCTACATTATGGAAGATCTGAAATTTGGGATTTTTAATGAAAAAGCTTGAAGAAAACTCATGGTGAAAATTTTCTTACCAAATATTTTTAATTGAGGAGTTAGATTTTTGATTTAATAATTTGTTTGAAATTTATTTAGATTTTCATAGAATTTCTAATGGCTCCCCGAGTTAAGAGAGGTAGGTCGTCCGAAGATTTTGATTCAAGAAGATTCATTAACTTCAAGGTCCAACCTATTTACAATACTCAAATGGAGACCAAAAGATTGATCTTTGAACAAGCATTTGCTAACCTGGGTGGCGAGATCGAGAGGTAGATTCTTGCTAGAAATTGGGAACGGTTCTGCTACTTCACTGCAGTAGCGATTGTCCCCATGATTCGGGAGTTCTATGCTAACCTGAGATTTACTCGAGGCGATCACATTCTCGTTAGAGGTAAACAAGTTGAATTTACTACTGATCAAATCAATTCTTTTTATGGCCTGAGAAATGTATTTTTCAATGAATATGCTGCATTCGTGATTATTGATTCATCACTGGATGAAGTGCTTGCCTTTTTTACTGATGGAAGAGGAGAGTGGAAGATTAAGAACAACAAGATAGTTAACTTCCCCACTTCCATGTTGACTAGCCAGTCAAAGGTATGACAACACTTTATTTCTGCTATATTATTGCAATTGAATCATCTTAATGATGTTACGAAAGATTGAGTTATGTTGAACTATTGCATTCAGAACATGAAAGCAATAGATGTTAGAGCACTTATAGTTCATCATGATTAAAGTATAGTTGATAGCTCTACAACTAGTGGTTTAGGATATCCCGCCTTGATTTCCACCTTATGTGAACAATCAGGAGTAGAGTCCATAGAAACAAAGAAAGATTACAACCATAGAATCATATTGGGAGGCATATGATTCAAAGAGTTGAATCATTTGTTGAATCTAGAGGGGGAAGAAGGATAGACCCTCTACGTTAGCTACAAGAGCATTTACTTCTCGCCCTGCATCATCAGAAAACATTATGGACCAACTCATGATTCAACAAATGGACATAATTAATATTCAGGGTTAGTTGGGAGAGAATGGAGCAAGAAATGCTTATATGATGAATATCAACAGAAGAGAGTTCAGCATGATATTGATTTTCAGAATGCCTTGGTGAGGCATCATAAAGGAGAGCCCAATGTGGAATTTCCTCCTTCCCCCAATTTTACTCCCTATGCTCCTATTCGGGATGAAGCCGAGGAAGAATTAGAAGAAGAAGATGATGATGATGAGGAAGGAGATGAAGACTAATACTTTTATGAGTCCAGTGTAGTTTTTTTTTTTATGTTTGTTTATTATTTGTGATTGAAATGTGTTGTATTTTCATTTGAGAATTATTTTCGCAAAAACATTCATGGTGTGTTGTGGACATAATTGTAATAGTAACTGTAGACTTTTACCTTTTTTTGCATTTTAGTAGTTTCAGTTTTGTTTATCATTTTTGTATTTCTGCTTTTAATTCTCAACAAATTCTTTAGAATATATTATGTTTCATTTAATACTGTAATGTGACCAAAGGAAAATATGTTGAGATTTTCATACCTATTTTATATTATTTTTGATGATATTGCATTTTAACGAAATATATTTTTGATGTTTTGTTGCAGGAATGATGAAATAGGGTCATTGGAGCAAAAAGATGCAAGAAGGAGAAAATTTGGAGAAAAAAGGATAAAAATGTGAAGAATTGAACTAGGGCGCTGACGGCGCCATCGACCTCGCCGACATCGAGATTTTCCCGAGGCTCCAGAATTAATTCATTAAGAAGGTCGGCCGACGACGCCCTCGAGGCCGCCGACGGTAAGCTCGGCGGTTATGTCCAACCATGCTTTGGATGAGAACAAATTTTTAAGGGATGCTTAGGCAACACTTGGGAAAACACATCCACAGCTTTAAAAGAAGATTTTGGCCGAAAATCAGAGAGGTCCTGGATGTTAGAAAGGACATGAAGGAGAAGAGAGACTCAAAATTGAAGTGTGAAACAAGTGTAGAGAGTCTAATTTATGAGGAGTTCTTCGAGAGTATTGCTTCTCTAAAATATTAGTTCGTAGTTCTAATATTACTCCGTGTGGGATCTATATCTAGGACTCAATTAGAGCCCTATATTACTTGAGCGATACGTATACTTGGGTTGATAAGTGTGACTTAACAATTATTGAATATTTATTACGTTCATATTTATTGAATCTATAACTGTCATTAAGGGTTTTGGTACAGTTGCTGAGCAAGTAAATCTTTTAGCAGCTGGATTAAATACTTATATTTTTAAGAATATATAAAGTTGCGATCAAGTTTTTGGCACCGTTGCTGGGGAGTGAGTAAACAAAAATCATAATTAGAGTAATGGAGAAATTAAGATTATTAGAAATTTTTTACTTGAATTACAACTTATTTTCATATTTAGTTAATTGTTTTACTCTGTACTGATTTCAAATTGTATGCATAAATTTGGACCTAAAAATCTTATACCATACGATTCAAAATTAGAACGCACTGTTAGAAAAGTTAGAAGATTGACAAGAGAACCTAGAAATTCTGATACAATGGAAAACAACATGAACAATCAAGGAATAGAAAATGAACACCAACCTAGACCCCTACAAGATTATGCAAATCCTACAACAGATGAAATTCACTTATCTATCCAAAATCCTGATGAGCTGCTAATTAATTTGAGCTTAAACCTGCTATTATCCAAATGGTACAAAACAATCAATTCGGAGGTACACCAAATGAAGATCCTAATTTACACCTCGCTAGTTTTTTAGAACTGTGTGCTACTTTTAAATATGACAGAGTCTCAAACGATGCTGTTAGACTTAGACTTTTTCCTTTTTCACTGAGTGATAAGGCTAAGATGTGGTTAAATTCGTTAACACCAGGATCTATTAGAATTTGAGGAGAACTTTCACATAAATTTCTATCCAAATATTTCCCTCCATCCAAAACTGCTAAATATAGTTCTATCAAATTGATGGAGAGTCAATATATGAAGCTTGAGAGAGATTTAAAGATCTTCTTAGGAAATGCCCTCATCTTTCATTACCAGATTGGTTGATGATACAAACTTTTTATAATGGATTAGTGGGATCACTTAGATCGATTATAGTTGCTGCGGCTTGTGGTTTGTTAATGTCAAAACCTTTTGATGAGGCTTATTCATTAATAGAAGAAATGCCTACAACCCTCTGAAAAGATAAATCCTAAAAGAGTAGCTAGTATCCATGATTCTGATGCAATATCTATGTTAGCTTCGCAGATTGCTACAATATCAAAAAAATTAGATCATTATGGGATGAATTATTCTCCAACACCTCTCAGATGAAAGAGAATTCATCTTGGAAATTTTTGGATGTTCAACCTTCATATGAGACTTTAAATGTTATTAATAGACCTAACAACCCTTATTCGAACTATTATAACCTAGGTTGGAAGAATCATCCAAATTTTAATTGGAATAATAATTCTTCTACAAATCGAAAATGGGAAAACAACCCAGTGAACCCATTAAGAAATTCATCCAACCAAGAAAATGTTAACTATAAACCTTCTTATCCCCCAGGATTTAACAGTAACACTCAAANAAACAACCCAGTGAACCCATTAAGAAATTCATCCAACCAAGAAAATGTTAACTATAAACCTTCTTATCCCCCAGGATTTAACAGTAACACTCAAATTAAGGAGAAGAAGTTGTCTATGGAAGAGTTGATATTAAATATGTGTCAACAATTACAGAATCAAGGAAATCAATTACATATCCTAAGGGAGTTATAGAAGAAGTGTTAGTAAAAGTAGATATATTTATCTTTCCTGTGGATTTCATTGTTTTAGATATGGAGGAAGATAAAGAAATACCTATTTTTTTAGGGAGACCATTTTTAGCTACTGAAAAAGCTATGATAGATGTTCAAAAATGAGAATTAACTATGAGAGTTAATGATCAAGAAGTGGCATTTAACATTGCAAAATCTATGAAATACCCTGCTGTTGAAAGAGATAATGAATGTTTTCGGATGGAAATTAGTGAACATGTATTGAAAGAACATTTTAAAGAATATTTCAAAGAGAAAGAACAATTTGAAGAGAGTTATGAAGTTATTTTGGACGAATTAAAAAATGAAGAATTAGATTATGTTCAGGAAAGTTTTGAGATGCTGGATATTACG
>NEWO01000047.1:280760-293847 GCA_003013225.1 Phalaenopsis aphrodite
TTAAATGATTTGCAAGAGCAAAGACTGTTAGATACATTGAAAAGATATAAGAAAGCTTTTGGTTGGACCTTAGCTGATATTAAGGGAATCAGTTCTTCAATCTGTATGCACAGAATTATATTAGATGAACAATATAAACCAAGAGTTGATCCACAAAGGAGATTAAATCCAATGATGAACGAAGTAGTTAAGAAGGAAATTTTGAAATTGTTAGACACTGAAATTATATATCCTATTTCATATAGTGCGTGGGTAAGTCCAATTCATTGTGTTACCGAGAAAGGATGAGTGACTGTTGAGACAAAAGAAAATAATGACTTAACATCTATCAGAAAAGTTATTGGGTGGCGTATTTACATTGATTATAGACAATTAAACACTTCCACCAGGAAAGAACACTTCCCATTACCTTTTTTAGATCAAATAGTAGATAGATTTGCTGGATAAAAATTTTTTATTTTTTTTAGATGGTATACCGGTTACCATCAAATTCCTATTACTTTTGAGGATCAAGAAAATACAACATTTACTAGTCCCTCTGGAACTTTTGCTTTTCAAAAAATGTCTTTTGGACTATGTAATGCACCTGCAACATTCCAGAGATGTATGATGTTCATATTTAGTAAATTAATTGATGATGGATTGGAAGTATTTATGGATTTCTCTATATTTGGAACATCATTTGACGCATACTTAAATTATCTTGAAAAAGTTTTAGAGTTATGCGAAAGAACTAATTTGGTTCTAAATTGGGAAAAATGTCAATTTATGGTTGCAAGAGGAATTGTATTAGGGCATAAAATTTTGGAAGATGATATGGAAACAAACCCTACAAAAATTCAAGTTATATCTAAACTAACACCTCCTACTAACGAAAGAGAGGTTAGGAGTTTTCTTGGACATGTTGGTTCTTACAGGCGTTTTATTAAAGATATTTCAAAAATTTCCAAACCTCTAGGCCAACTTTTAAAAAAGGACAAGAAATTTGAATTTACTGAAAGCTGTTTAAATGCCATTGAGTTATTAAAGGAAAAATTAATCACGACCCCTATTATAGTTTCACCTAACTAAGAAAAATCATTTGAATTGATATGTGATGCTAGTGATTATGTTATTGGAGCTGTCCTTCGAAAAAGGCATGGAAAGATTTTTAAAGTTATATATTATGCTAGTAAAACTCTTAATGATGCTCAATTTAATTATACTGTTACTCAAAAAGAGTTAGTGACCATTGTATATGCTTTAGATAAATTTAGATCTTATTTAATTGGAGCTAAATGTGTTGTGCACACTGATCACTCTACTATTAAATATTTAATGTAAAAGAAAGATGCCAAACCAACATTAATTAGATGGATACTTTTGATGCAAGAATTTGATCTTGTGGTTATTGATAGAAAGGGAACTGATAATTAAATTGCTGATCATTTGTCAAGATTAAAAAATCATGAATTATCTGACATCGACAATGAAATTACAGACAGTTTCCCTGATGAACAACTTTATAATATTAATAAGTGGAAAATACCATGGTATGCTGATATTGTTAACGATATTGTAAGTGATATTTTGCTACCTATGCTGACATTGCACCAACAAAGGAAGTTCATTCATGACGCGAAAGTATATTTTTGGGATGTGCCTTATTTATATAAACAATGTAAGGATCAGATTATGAGAAGATGTGTACCTTACGAAGAAACTAAGCTTATCATTCAGAAAAGTCATGATTCTGAATTTGAAGGACATTTTGGGATTGTTAAAACTGCGTATAAAATTTTACAAGCAGGATTTTATTGGCCTACTATCTTTAGGGATGTTTATAGATACATAAAACATTGTGATCGATGTCAACGAGTAGGCAATATATCTAGAAGAAATGAAATGCCTCTGAATTTCATGTTAGAAGTTGAGATCTTTGATGTTTGGGGATTAGATTTCATGGGACCATTTATTCCTTCATTTGAGAACTTATATATATTAATTGCAGTAGACTACGTTTCTAAGTGGATTGAAGCACAAGCTTTACCTCATTGTGACACTAAAATTATTTCAAGATTTTTAATTAAAAATATTTTCACTAGATACAGACTGCCTAGAATGATTATCACTGACGGAGGATCCCATTTTAGGAATAAATATATTCAGAGATTGGCAGAAAAATTTATTATTATTCATAGAATCTCTACTGCCTATCATCCTCAAACTAGTGGGTTAGTTGAAGTTTCTAGTAGAGAGATTAAACAAATACTTGAAAAGACTGTAAACCCTAGTAGAGTAGACTGGTCCACTAGACTGGATACCACATTATGGGCTTACGGAACTGCTTAGAAAAATCCTATTAGAATGACTCCTTACAGACTGACTTTTGGAAAGACTTGTTACTTACCAGTGGAATTGGAGCATTAAGCATATTGGGCGATTAAAGAATTCAATTATAATTTGAAAGATGCTGGTAAGAAGAGATTGTTACAATTAAATGAATTAGAAGAATTAAGAAATGAATCTTATGATAATGATAGAATTTATAAGGAGAAACTAAAGTTATGTCATGATCGGAAGATTAACCAGAGAAACTTTGAACCAGGACAAGAAGTTTTGCTTTACAACACTAGCCTGAAGTTGTTTCTTGGGAAATTGAAGTCTCGTTGGTTAGGACCCTTTACTGTGACTCAAGATTATGCTTACGGAGCTGTTGAAATTGAAGATCAAAAAACTAAAAATAGATTTAAAGTAAATGGACACAGATTAAAACCGTATTTTGAGGGTAAAAGACCAAATTTTAGAGAGGTTTTAACGATCAGTCAACCTGAATAACACCTGAATAGGTCGGGCTGACGACGTTAAACCAAGCACTTTATGGGAGACAACTCATAGTTATCTTTAATTTTATTGCAATTATATTTGAAATTATTGTTAGTTTGTGGTAGTATAAATCTCTACTACTCTTATTTACCCTTGAATCATCATAAGAATTGGATCCATGAAGAAAAATTGGAATCCATTCGGACTAGAGTGAAACTGTGCAATTTTTGTCTTGGGAGCCGACGGTACCCTCGACGCCGCTGACGGTGGGTTTTTCTTGAGATTCTAGGCAAAATAAATACAGAGGCTCCCCGACAGCACCCTCGACCCCGCCGAAGGTGAGACCGGCGAGATGGCAGTTTCTTGGATTTGAATGACAGTTTTTGACAGTTTTTTGGGTGGGAGTTACCTTTTTTAAACTCCTAAATTCGATTCCTAAAGTCATATTTCCCCAAAAATGAAGTGAAACTCCAATTTCATTCCTATGGAGTCCAATTCCCCTGATAATCCCAGAATGCGAGTTTTCAATATGCAAAAGTTTATTAGTGCGAATCTTCAACAACTTACTGATGAAGAAAAGATTGATCAAGGAACGATGATTCATAAATCGCAGATTGAATAATCCCTCTACTGTAATTGAAGAGATGATAGTGCGGCAAAGATGGGAAGTGTTGTGCTATACTACCACCACCGTCGTTCTTCCAGTGGTAAGAGAATTTTATGAAAATTTACATGGAATCAAGCAGGGAGTTGTTTATGTACGAGGTAGATGGATCACTTTCACTCTTGCATGAATTAATGAATTATACATGATCGAGAACATTCTTGTCTGTCGCTATTCCAATTTCGTCCCGATAAGAAATCACATGAATGAAATTTATCAATATTTAACGGACGAAACTGACAGCTGGGAAATGAGAGAAAATGGGTATGTTAGTTTTTCTGCGACACTTCTAAATCCCGTTTTGAAATACTGGCACTTTTTCATTTCTGTGAAACTGTTACAGACAATGAAGATCGGTAAAGTTTCTAAAGAAAGTGCTATTTTGAATTATTACATCCAAAGGGGACTGCCGATCAATATTGGATCAATAATTGTGAAGTCAGTTTTAGGCCTGATCGTTCATGGATCAACTTATGGGCTTGGACACCCCTCCACAATTTTCTCACTTTGCAGTCAAATCCAAGTGTCCTACAAAAATTGGGAAAATGTACTTCTACCTTGGAAGCCTTTGGATCCAATTGATAGATTCCTAGCTTTTGAAGATGAAAATGACATGGCCATTATAGTAGATCAATCATCTCAGAATTCACTGTCAATTCAACCCTTAATTCCTGGTAAGACTCTGGTGATCCTGTGCCGAATCAAAAAATTGGAGAAGGAGATACAAAATGTCATGAATGTGATTAATAAGGAGTAGTTGCAACTGTCGACAAAGGAAAGCAGCCGATAAAGATATATGCAGAAGAGCATCGCCAGTTTTCATCGCAGCACTCTCAGAAACAGAGCAGTCAATCCAACCAACGGCCGCCTCAGGAGGGTTCACTTCGAACAACGGGTAAAACAATATCCCTGTTAGAGCGACAAAAAGTTGTGTATTCCTTCAAGGATGAAGTTGTACCTAAAATATTCAAAAGCCTAATGAAGAAACCAGAATTCAAACTACCTAATCGAAAGAAACCTGAAGAGGTGGATAAGAAGAATGAACCAAATTATTGCCCATACCACCGGTTGCTTGGGCACACTATAGACAAGTGTTTCATCTTTAAAGACTAGCTCGAGAAGAACCTCAAGAAAGAGAATATAACTATCCTGAAGTAGTATTTGAGAGAACCTGAAAAAGGTTCCATAAACATGATTTTAGTTGAGTCAATCTCTTCGATCGATTTGTATACTGGAAAAGATGGATGGAGTACAACTTGGGATGAACTGAAGAGGGTCCTCAATCAAATACAGGATTCATCAAAACAAGCTTCTACGAACATTGAAGAAGAATGGAAGGAGGTTTGGAGCAGATCGTCCAAGAAGATACTGAACAAGATACAATCTGCATCAAAACAAGGCTCCATTTAGAGTCCACAACATACCAAGCCTGAGGTGAAGGTTTTGCCAAAAAATTCGTCATCGTCAAGGATAAAGAATAAGAAAAAAAAAAGCGTCATTGCCAAGATTGATAGCATGGGGTGTAGGATAGGGGCTGCCTCTACTAGACTAGTTGTCTCGGATTTGGGGAAGAAAATCCTCGAACCCTTGACTTTGTATGATTATCTTTATAACCCTCCGGGCTCCTATGAATATAATGATTATGATTTTGGCTACCTTTTGACTATTTCTGGTAATAACTTAATTGATTATGATAGATCTAGCAGCGATCTTGATCCCCAAAATGATCCTCAAATCGTACTCGAGTCTGATAAACTCGTTATCAAGGCCAAAGAAGTACTCAATGATATTGCTTACGACAACACCGATAACGAAGAGCCAACTCTCGAGCGTCATGGTGTACCGCTTGCCATCAACTTAGATCTTTCCGACAAGGAGGAAAAGACACCGAAAGATTCAATAATGATATCTCAAGAAGAAGAAGTCACAGAAGTTAACTTAAGGAGCGGAAAAGTATTATCACCAAGAATAGCTCCAACAGATAAAGTAAAACAGATAATGACTCGAGAAGAGATACCCCCACCTCCGCCAGTGGAAGAACCACATAATCAAGATAAAATCAGAGGATCAAGCAAAATAGACTACAATGTACTAGCTCATCCTAGAAAGTTGCGTGCCCGACTAAGCATCTACGACACTCTGATCCTGTAAAAGGAGATGAGAGAATCTTTGGTTACAGCTTTTCTTAATAAAAAAATTTGCTTAGCTCAGTTGGCTAGCACATCCTTAGATAAAGTTTGCTTGTTGAAAGAACAGTCAGGGGTAACCTTCACAGATGAAGACTTGTTGCTCGGTACCGCCGACCACAACCGTCCGCTCTACATCTCCGTCAACATCGGCAGATTTGTGTTATCTAGAGTTTTAGTGGATTATGGGGCATCTCTTAACTTGATGAGCCTACAGAAATTGACCTATGTGGATATTGAAGCTTAAGAGCTTACGACCGATAAGATGATGTTAAGATGATTCAACAAAAAGGGAGAAAGAGCCCTTGGAACAATTACATTACTTATGAAGGTTGGAGAACTCGTAACAACTGTTAAATTTCATATCATCAACGCCGAGACCTCTTTTAACGCTCTATTGGGTCGACCATGGATTCATGAGCACAATATGGTTCCATCATCCCAACACCAGTGCATTAAATATCGCAAAGATGTTCAAGAAAATTGCATGAAGAGAGATCTACAACCATTTTCAGTGCATGAAGTTGGTATCTATGAAAATGCTGCCTACTACGTGCCTCCAAAGAAAACTGTCTTCTCTCGTGAAGTTGTCACAAACAAAGATGAAGATTCAGAAGAATCACAAAAAGGAGGCCATACAACTCTGCTTTAACAACCTTATACCACTCCCTTACAACGAGTTGGTGGAGGTTCTTCTAGTTCACGCACTCGAGGTCGAGGTCGGGGATGTGGACGAGGAAAGATCAATTTAACTGTTGAACGGACTAGGCCATCTATCAACATTGATGATGAAGACAATTCTGAAGATGAAATAATGACAAAGCAGAAGAAACCTCAGTACGAGATATCCTTAGAAGATATAGAGAGGAATGAATATGAAACAATGTATGATCGGATAAACCACTATGTGAATACTATGACCCTTAATCCAATTCTCCCTCAAAAGGTTAAGAGTTCAGAGGTCAAAGAAGTTTGTAGTGTTGTTTAAAAGCCGATCAAATTTTACCGTGCTTCTACCTCTACTAAGGTTGAAAAACATTTAAATTTGGATGTTGATTCTAATGAATTAATGGAATTGCCTTTTGGTTACTTCTCGCCTTGTGTTCAAAAGTTAATTCAACAGAGACACTTACCGAAACAAATGTCAAAAGATAAATTTCAACTTTTTAAAAAATTATCGAATGCTAAAAGTAGAACTCCCAATTCAAAAGAAGGTCTCAGATTTGGAACAGTTGGACCAGTCGATGATTCTGAATTTTGCATGGTTTTTACTAGTAAGTCAGAAAAGGATTGCCTCGATGTGGAGGATGACTCTACTAACCAAAGAATAGAAGATGCTCCGCCAGAATTTGAGGAAGAAATTAAATCCACCGTGGATGAATTGAAAGATATTAACCTCGGGACTGAAGAACGACCCCGACCTACATTTTTAAGTTCTCTACTTGATGATGAAGAATCTGCAGAATTGGTCAAAATATTAATAGAATTCAAAGATTGCTTTGTATGGAGCTACAATGAAATGCCGGGGCTGTCAGGAGAGGTTGCAGTCCATAAACTTGGGGTGGACAAGAATATAACCCTAGCAAAATAAGCTCCAAGGAGAATGCGCCTTGAAATAGAACAACAAGTCATTGCCAAAGTGAAGAAGTTGATAGATGCCAAATTTGTTAAAAAGGAGCAGTACCCCACGTGGTTGGCCAACATCATACTAGTTAAGAAGAAAAATGGACAGATCCGCATTTGTGTCGACTTCAAAGATTTGAACAAGGCATGTCCAAAAGACGAGTTTCCACTACCTATACTAGAAATGATGGTGGACATCGCTTCGACACATGAAATTTTCTCCTTCATGGACGGATCGTCGGGATATAACCAAATCAAGATGGCTCCCGAGGATGCAGTGCTTACAGCTTTCAGAACACCAATTGGAATTTTCTGCAACACAGTGATGTCGTTCGACCTACAGAACGCCGGAGCAGCATTTCAGTGTGCAATGACGAAGATTTTTGAGGACCTCATTCACAATCAAGTAGAATGCTATGTGGATGATTTGGTTATAAAAAGTAAATGGAAAATAGAACATTTGTACGATTTGAGGATCGTGTTTGAACGGTTACGATGATATGACCTTAAAATGAATCCCTTAAAGTGCGCCTTTGGTGTAACCTATGGGAAATTTCTAGGATTCATTGTCCGTCATCGGGGAATCGAGATAAACCCTTGAAGCAGCTACGTTCCTTCCAGGGAAAGTTGGCATATCTAAGACGCTTTATTTCTAATCTCTCAGTTAGGTGTCAGCCTTTCTCGACATTGATTAAAATGGATGCCAAATTTATTTGAGAAGAGAAATGCCAGCAGGCCTTTGAGGACGTCAAACAATATTTGATGACACCTCCTATCTTAGCAGCCCCTATCCCAGAGAAACCGTTAATACTTTATACCGTGTCTTTAGATGACTCTGTTGGAGCCCTCTTTGCCCAAGTCAATGATGAGGGCAAAGAAAATGCACTCCACTACTTGAGTCGTCGTCTAATACCGACGGAGATAAGTTATCCACATATTGAGAAGCACTGTCTGTCATTAATTTTTGCCTCCCAAAAGCTTAGACATTACATGCTTTCTCATAAGATTACCCTAATTTTGAAAGTCAATCCGTTGGAATATTTGATGACCCAACCAATACTTTCCAGACTTTTAGCAAGGTGGTCAATGATTTTATTGCAATTTAATATAATTTTTGTTCCCCTCGATGGTGCTTCGTCAGCCAGGAAAGACAAGGGATCGGGCACAGTTATTCCAGGCAAGGCAGGGATCAGTTTGATCTTTGTTACGCCAGAGAAGGGTATGTTAAGGTTCTCATACCACCTGATAGAGTCGTGCACTAACAATGAAGCAGTTAATGAAGCTTTAATCTCCGGATTAGAATTGGCAATGTCAATGGATATAACAAACATTGCCATTTATGGTGACTTTCAACTTGTCATCCAGCAAGTCGCCATACAATACAAAATTCTGAAACCAAGACTAACAGAGTACCATCATTACACAATGAAGCTCCTAGAGCAGATTCCTGAGGTGACTTTTTACCGGATTCCTCAGGGAGATAATGCTCATGCCGACACTCTAGCAAAACTCGCTAAGGAAATGACATGTCACCTGGAGGATTCCATTGAAGTCATGGTGCAAGGAAGATGAGTCTTGTCTCGAAACGACTTCAAAACTCTACACAAGCTTGGAAAAGAAGAAACAATAAATACAGTTGCAGACATCAATGAAGATTGGAGTAAGCCATTAATAGAATATTTGCATACTAGAAAGCTGCTAGAAGACAGATCTGAGGCGTACCACATCACAAGAAGGGCCATGTCTTATGCCCTGGTGGGAAATGCTCTCTACAGAAGATCGTTCGACCAAATGTGGCTACGGTGTTTGAGCAGAGCCGAAGCACAAAATATTGTCAAAGAAGTACATGCCGGATTATGTGGCGCTCACTAGTCAGGACCAGAAATGAAAATGAAGATCAAAAGCATCAGATATTATTGACCAGCAATGATGTCTGATTGCATGGATACAGCCAGAAGATGTCACGAATGCCAAGTACATGGGGTGGTCTTACACCAGCCCCCGAATGTGCTACACCCAACTGTTGCCTCGTGGCCATTCGAGTGTTGGGGCATGGACATAATAGGTCAGATAGACCCTCCATCTTTCAAAGGACACATGTTTATACTTGCCACTACATATTACTTCTCTAAATGGGCAGAGGCAGTACTATTACGTGAGGTTACGACATAGCACGTCCTTCAATTTATGAAAATCCAAATTGTCTACCGATTCAGAGTACTGCGAAGAATAATCTCTAACAATGGGACAACTTTCAAAAGTACAAAGATCAATAATTTTGTTAGAAGACATGGGATAGATTGGAGATACTCTATAATTTACTAGCCTAGAGCAAATAGTCTTGCTGAAGCTTTCAACAAGACACTGGTACCGATTTTAAGGAAAACACTGGATGAAAACACGAGAGATTGACATAACAAACTGTTAGAAGACTTGTGGGCCTACCAGACGACTTTTAGGACTCCCACTCAGTGTACACCTTATATGCTAGTGTACGGGACCGAGGCTGTGCTACCGCTAGAAATCCAGACACCATCTCTCAGAGTCGCTGTTGCCAGCCAACTCACAACTGAAGAAAGTGCAAAACTCAGACTTGAAGAACTCGAGAGTCTCGAGGGAAAATGATTGGATGCACAATAACATTTGGTGCTCTACCAGACAAAGATGGTATAAGCCCATGATAAATTGGTCCGCCCATGGACATTCAAAATTGGTGACCTAGTCTTGTGCTCAAAAGGCCTATTCTTGCTCACCACAAAATAGGTGGGAAGTTCGAGCCTACTTGGGAGGGACCATGTTGTCGTTAAGAAAGTCTATACTGAAGGAGCCTACCAGTTAGTAGACTTCCGGGGTGAAAGACCCATGTTACCGATAAATGGACGATACCTGAAAAACTATTACGCAACTTGATGCTGCTCAATGTCGCTTGCCTCTGCTTCTTTGAAACTTTGAAACTTTGATTATTTTAGGGTTATCTATGTGGCCAAATGTCTATGACCGGGTCAAAATTTTGTAATTAACCTCATTATAAATAAAATTTTGAGAAAAATTTTTTTTTTGAACTTCACACGTTCTCTTTTCTACTTTTGAATTTAAATACGCTAATGAATTAAATGAAACTCGCACATAAAATGAATAATCCTCTTCACCCAAAACTAAAATTTAATTTAATAAATACTTTGTTTTGTTCTTGTTCATGCCAAGCTTTGGCCCACTGACGTTTTTTTTCTGTCATCTGCAAAAAAATGTCAGGACAGAGGCTGATCTTTGCCTTCTAGCACAGCTGGAACCTCGCACTGAATGATGAGATGGTGCCACAAGGAGGTATCTTAGATTTCAACGTGGATTTCAATCAAGTTGATATGGAATAAGAGGGTCCTCTAATGGACGTAGTCAACAGTAAAGAAAAGGAGGGACTGCCTTCACTGTTGAGGGTGACTAGTCAAGACAATGTGTCACTCAAAGGTAAAAACGTGATTGCTGAACAAGATCTGATGGAGGGGCTCAACCGTTTTCCCTCCATGGTAGCTACTCCAGCAAGGGACCTGATAGCCGCCCGTAATGAATGACTACCGAATACTCCGCTCTGCGCAGAAATGCCAGCCGAAGGAAGCAGAGAGCCTTCTTGCGACAGGAACGCAAACACCAGAGAGACGTGAGCAGTTTTCTTACCCTCATTCCTGAGTGACATATTTACGACCCAAATCTGAGAGAAACTTCTACTAGCCTGCTCACTATAGATGAAGAGTCAGGATTTGTGACAGAATCAGATGTGCTCCCAGTTCTAGATATCTTATGCAGAGGTTGCCCAACATGCAACGTTGAGGTACTGGTCGGGACATTAGTCACGGGCGCATTTGTAGAATGCCCGGACTGCAACATTCTGCATCTACAAAATTTAATTACATTAGAAGAATACACTTCAAGCACCAATGAGTCTCAGACTCCAGACTTCGCGATAAATGAACCATATGTCCCACTGGGACGGATCAGCGCGCGCCATGGAGCCCAGGATCATACATCCCACTAGAGGCCGAATCTCATATTCAGGATCGACCGACTCCAGTTCGGGTTCCCGCCGAGTCCCGAAGGAAGGAACGCCCACGACAGCTGCCAACTCCTGGTATGGTAGAATACTATAAGATAAGCAGAGTAAATAAAAGAGAATTTGAGGTCTATGAAGAAGTTCAGGGAAAATTCATCAACATATTGGAAGGCCTGGAGCTATATACCAGGGTTTTCTCTGAAACAGATGAAAGAAGCATTCTGGACTGCATCTTCAATTTAAGAGATAGAGGTCAAGCGGGCCTTCTCATGAAGAGGACATATTCCGAGCCAAAGAAATGGATGAGGGGAAAGGAAAGAATCACCATCCAATACGGCTGTTGCTACAATTTTACGAATGAAAGAGGTGAATCCGCCTGGGATCCTTAGATACGATCAAGTGGATCCGTTACCACCGATGATAAAATGGATGATTAAGAGAAAGATTAAGTGAAATATTCTACCTGCTACTTGCATTCCAAACAGTTGCATCATTAACATTTATGAAGAAGGTGACTGCATTCCTCCACACATTGACCATCATGATTTTGTGAGGCCTTTTTGCACGGTCTCATTCATGAGTAAAAGCAATATTCTATTTGGAAAAAAAATCGATATAGTCGGCCATGGCGAATTCAGAGGAGCTGTGGAGATTCCTCTTCAAGTTAGTTCAGTACTTGTTCTGAAGGGCAACGGGGCAGACGTTGTCAAGCACTGCATTCCAGGTGTGCAACACCGTAGGGTGTTTGAACCTTCCGCAGAATGGAAAACAGTAAAATACCATATGGATTCCAGCAGGACCCAGAATTGGAGGAGTTGTTTCCTTACGAGCTATGAGAAGGTTGTACCTCTAAGTACATGATAAGGGAACTCTTATCTTAGAGCATGACTTAGATGGTCTGCTTGATCAGAAGATCAACATACCTGATATAGAGGATTCACTTGCTTTCTTTTAACAGCATGACATGTGTCTGATGTATGCAGTCTACAGTGTATTCATATCATGAGATGATTCTCAATGTATTTAAACATGTATTACATGATGTAACTTTTGAGGTATTAGCCTATGTCTGATTTATGGTATCCTTTTTTGAGGCAAATTATTGAAAATTTCTCCCAAATTGTGTCTTTTTTGTCAGTTGCCTTTTTGTGCGATAGATGAAAGCCGCAAACCATGCGATGGTTCAAAAATTCAATGAACAAAGAACGAAACAACAAATCTTCAACAATAAATAAAACACAAATGAAAAATAATCATAAATGAGTGAATAACAAAACAAATTTCTTTTAAAAATCAAACAATTAAAATTAAAACTTTAAGAACACATTTTTGAAAAATTAAATGTGATGAAAACAACAAGAAAATGAAATAAACCTGCTAAGTGGATGCTTTCGTTTTCGAAATTTCCTACTCTTTGTGCGCGCAGCACAACCATCGTTATCTACCTCAACTCTCTTCACATCCTCGCAGAATTTTGCATTCTGCACAAAACTCCATAAAGATCTACAAATATTTTTCAACAAAATCAATATTTTCACATGACACACTTCTGCAAATTCAGCACCCCGAGCCCTTTATAAATTTCAATCCTTACATCTTTGAATTGATACCTACATTTCAATTCTCTCATCTTCAGAATTGATACCTACATTTCAATTCTCTCATCTTTGAATTTATACTTACATTTCAATTCTCTCATCTTTGAATTGATACTTACATTTCAATTATCTCATCTTCGAAATTGATACCTACAATTCAATTCTC